>JAWWML010020294.1:0-18238 GCA_035047165.1 Ormyrus rosae
AACTTCAAAAATTCTTTTTAATTTTGAAAGTTTAGTTAAAGACGAAAAAAATAAGAGGTCGATCATTGAAAGAGATAAATTATTCACTAAGATACAGCTATTCAAAAAATTGCAACAATAACAAAAGAACCATAAGAGCTAGTGCAACTTTTTTTCTCTGAAATTATAGATATTTTTATGCTCTTCAAATTGCCCTTTGTTCGATTCAAATATCTTAATCCTATTATTAAAAAACATTAAAATTAAGTTTTTGAAAAATCGAAAATTTACTATAAAAAAAGAAAAAGGTAAACAAAAAATATTTTTTTTGCCGCCATGGAAAAATAAAAGCAAAAAAAAAATGAGCCGTGAACAATGAAAATCCGTTTAGTACAAGCTGAGATATGGCGTATACACTCTCACACACACACATCCATACAGACATTTTTCTAAAATCATTTATTCTTGTTCCTGACACCTTACAATACAGTTATAACCGTTTTTTCGAACAACTCCATAAATTACTATCACAATGCTTCCTCTAGGAGGAAGCAATTTTGTCTAAAAATCTTTATTTTTTCCAAAGTTATAGTCAAACAAAGAATAACCGTTAAAATGTACTAAAATTATCGCAATGAACTTCTTATACTATTTTAAGGATCATTCTTTGTTTGACTATAACTTAGGAACAAATAAAGATTTTTAGACAAAATTTTGTTTTAATCGATAGGATTAGATCTCACCTTTCAAATTCCGGGAGTTAAAGTACTTTACAATTAACTGTTTAAAAGTTATAGATGATGAAACAAAAATCGATTTTTTTAGATTTTCGGTAAAAGAGCTCATAACTTTTGAAAAATCGAACGTTAGACCGAATGGACGCGGCTTTCTTCATATTTTAACATTAGAAAACATATCCCGAAGTTATAAGGATGACGCTGAACACCGTGAGGTGTCCGTCAAGAAGGGGGCGAATGTCTGCGTTGCCGTTTGTTGTATAAGGTGAGGTGGGAGAGCGCCCTATGAGAGGGCGCTCTAAGTTATTCCAGCGACGAATGCTTTATTCGATGATGTGCTGGGAGCGTCTCGAAGCTGCGCTCAATGAGAGAGCGCTTGATGCGGTGTTCGGCGAGATGCTGCTCTGGCGACGAAGCGCTTGATGATGCTGAAGTGATGAGAGCGCTCTGCTGCGGTGTTCGTCGAAGATGTGCTCACTTGAGGTGATGGAAGCGCTCCGATGGTTCTGCAGCGGCGAGTCCCTCGGTGTCAGTCGCTGGGACTGTTTTCCACCCGTTGAGGCTTCCACGTTGCGTAGTGGGAAGACACAGCACTAACCCCACTACGTCGACCCTTGGAGCGCGTCTGGACGAGAGACGAGAGACCCAACTTAGTGTAGGCCACACCACCCAGTTGTAGGGAGGGAAGGTTCAGAAGGAACCTTTGAAAGTGGGAGTTATTGTGGGGTCGGTCTCGCGAGAGTCCGACCCTTTAAGAGACTGAAGTCCCTAAAAGAGGCGGGATGTTCAGTCTATCGTAGTTCGGTAGTCAAGCTTCTTGTGATTGAAGAGAGCGTCGGTCGATCCGAAGCTGAAGGGAGCGCTCTGTTGTCTCGACGCTCGATGAGATGTGAAGAGAGCGCTCTGTTGCTTGTTGACGGGAGAGAGCGCTCAGTCGTTGGGTCCGATGACTTTGAAGTTAGGCCTCTAGGCAAGGTTGAAGATGTAGTCGGCGGATCTTCTCGCCGAGCTGTTGCAGTAGAGTTGACTTGTCGAGATGCCTGAAGGTCTCCGTAGATGTAGATCTCGTAGATGCCTTCGTTGTTGTAGATCCCGATGATGGACGGCTTCAAAGCCGACGTTGATGTGCTAGTTTAGGAGAGGCGGGAAGGGTTTTGAAATAAAAGAGATTTTTTCTCTTTTTCAAAAAAAAAACAATTAGCTCGCTTTATTCACTAAAGGTTTTGGCAGAAGTATATCTGGCCACATCTACAAAAAGATGCCTTTTTATGATAGCGGTCGCTTGGTCAGCGGAGGCTGATTGACCCGCCGGACCGCCTCGCTTATATGCATCTCCTGCGCTAGTCTGATCGTGGGGCGGCCGCGAGCCGACCGTCGCCACCTAGGGGCGCGCGCCGGTACTTCGCTCGCGCGTGTTCGCTTCGTACGGCGGGAAATTCGAATCGGGTATTCGCATTTATTTACATTTTTTAAGCTTAAACTAGGCGTAGAGTGTTATTAATAATTATTAATTATTAATTATTAATTAATATATGTGTATATATATACACGCGGGTATCAAGGAAATCCGTGACCCAAAAGTAGTGTTATCTCCTAGTTAGTTTGGTTGAAAAATATTTAGTCCTTCTATATGAAACCGTAAAATCGTGCTCCGACAACCCCAACTTTGAGGGATTGTTTCACCCACTAGAAATGGGTTTCCACCGGTAAAAAAAAAATACGCGTCGCTTATTTTTCAGTCTACTTTTACATATTAAAAAATTTTGGGTGATAAGGGGATGACAGCAAAGTGAATCTCCTTGTGAGACCTCTAAATTTTTAACCCTACATAGAAAATATTGTCCACAATAAATATTTAAAATTTCAAAAGATTCTATCGATATTCATTGTTGGTACCAACGTTCTTAACTCTAAATTTTTTATATCAATATATTTTAACTACTTTTTCATTTACAGAAGGTAGAAATTCCCGAAATGGCAGTTATCAGGCATCGAGTACAACGTACAATAGAGAAAGTTCTGCAGTAGAAAACTCACGAAGTCAAAGTTTATCATCAATGAATTCTGCTAAATCAATGCCCCAAAGTACTGCTATTAATAATGCTCCGCAATTATCGGAAGATGAAATGCACACAGCGCTTAATAGTTTCTTTGAAGAATATGTTGCTGGCGAAGAAGACGTTGAGGTTCGTAAAAAATAGTCTAGTATTCTAGTATTCTAAATCATATAACATCATTTATTTCACTTCAAAATATAATTGCACAGCCACACAAAATGAAAAACCGCTGCCAATTCATTGTCTCTTAGCTTCCTGCTAATTAATTTATCGTTCCAATATTATCTTAGAGATTCATTAAAAATAATCGATTTCAACAACATAATTTCAAAATATTCTATATTTAATTAATTATTTATTTTTGTATTATTATTTTATTTTTCTATGTCGATTTTATAATTTAATGAGCAACAAACAAAATTTAAATAAAAATTTCGTTATTGGAATATTTAAAGTCTTAAATACAGAATTTTTGAATTTTTGTTTTTCCATGCGCAAAGCCCGATTTCGCAGAAGCTTAATTAAAAATGAATGTGCTAAATCAAGCTTTGAACAAGTCGTATCAAAATATAATTTTCAATACAAGAGCAAAAAGGTGATTTTAACCTGGTTTTACCTTTTCCCACTATCTTTCTTTAAAAGAAAATTAAATTTCAAGTAAATTGAATTTTCTATAGTAATTATTAGCCAAAGAAAAGTAATTTTTGTGTTTGATTTGAACTAACTACAAAGCTTCCTCTAGGAGAAAGCAAAAAGTGGTCTCATCCATAGACTAGATTGTCATATATTGTCTTTACTAGACTTTAGTTTTGTTCCATAACATCAACTGTTTGATACATCGTATAATACCATTCGTAACGTTTAAATTATAACTTTTTTTGCCTAGCGGGCCGAAAGTACTACTTTCCCTCCCGGCTCCGAATCGGGAAGGTTGTATTTTCGTCCTCGCTAGGCAAAAAAATAGTATACTCCACGGGAGGTAAAATGGCAAGCCCATAGCACGTGTTTGACACCCTCGCCTTCGGCTCGGGAGTCAATTTACACGCGCTATTACTTTATCTCCCTAGGTGCGTAATATACTATTAACTCTATACAATTTTTTTTTCTTTAATATGAACCAGTTTAAAATATAAAGTATCAGTCTAAACAGTACATAAATGTCCGAATATGAAATGGATTAAAAATTGGTTAATAATAATTGAATTGATAAAATTCAGACCATAATTTAAATGCCATTATAGTACATTATAATATTGTGAAATAAATCTTTAAAAATTGTTTTGTGACCTTGAAAATAAACATACCTTAAAATTCTTAAAGATCAAGACAACGCAAAATCCGAACGTGATCAAATAAAATTGAAATCACGTTCGTGTTTAAGGGTTGGGTACAGTCAGAAAAAAAATTCTGTATTTTATACTCTACGTTTACAGAAATGTAACTATGTTTTAGTTACATAAGATTTAAAAGAGTTTTACTTTAAAAAGTAATCAAAACAGGTGTTTATTCAAAATTTTTCTTACGAGGCAAAATTTGAGATGTCACTACAAAACTGAAAATTTTTATTACTTAGTGCCGAGCACTACAACTTAAGAGAGACTTTTGTTTCTAAACTCAAAAATACAATTTATGTCTTCTAATTACCAATAAACAAATAAAAAATTATTTTAAGCACAAAAGCCTCCGTAACTTCTTTGTAAACATAATCGCCAACCTGTGGGCACTGTTTCAGCTGGATAGAATGAAAATTGCCCCGTATGGAATATTGGGAAAATTGAAAAAGTTGATTTTGAGAACAACAAGGTTAAAGATTCTTTCAGCAACTCTTTAAACGTTTTCCTTCTTGAGCAGCTCAAAATTTTCCAGCTCCGTACAATACTCCTTCCTGCTTTCTGAATGAAATTTCTGATGGTTGTTAATACTTTTTTTAACTGCGGTATACCTTTTTCTTTTGCTTCTCTTGTGAGGATTACCTTTGCTGCCTACACGTATCTCTTTTTCTGGCAAAACTCAACATGCTCCTTGATGGCTTGATATTACACAAAGCTATTTTCACCAGCTTGGTTTTTAGCAGTCCATTATTGAACTTACAAGGAGAAGCTACCTGCTGTACCCCACCGATTTCGATCATTTTGATGTATGTTGTAGAACATCAAAAAATAAGAGACGCATTTTATTGTATCTGTTAATTCTCAGGTTTAAGGGGTGAAAATCACCCCCAAAGTTCACCCCCGAAATTAGTTTTTTATAAATATCTCGACTTAAAATCAATATTTTTCAGTGAAACAAAATGTAGGTTACTTTCTATAAAAAGAACGAATAATCCACGGTGCTTTGAGCAGAGAGGTTTGCATCCCCTATTCTTTAGGGGGTAAGAACACTGTTTTTTGTCAAAATTTGATAATAAAAAATTATAAATAGGCTAGAAAAATTGGAAAAAAATGTATAAACACATAAAATAAAAAATTAAAGTTGCCGTGTTTCGGTATTTTTATAAATTTCACCGTTCAAGGGGATAAACCACCCGTAACAGCAAATAACTGTTAACGTGTATTTCAAATCATAAAATTTTATATCAGATTTGTACGATGGGAGTCTTACCGGTCGCTGATTAAAAATCCGTCCTCAGATTAGAAAAATTCAAAATGGCGGATCCAATATGGCGGACAAAGTTGTAAAAAAAACTCTAATTTTCATAAAACCGTGCATCTAGGAGTTCTCGAGGTCGCTGATTACAAATCTGCTTAAGTTAAATCTTACAAATTTAAAGTATCATCCGAATGGTAGATCAGAAAATAGTAATATCAAGTTTCGAAGTGTTTTAATAACTTGCCACTAAAAAATAGTTTAATGCTTTCATAATATATCAAATTCTACATTTTAAAAAAACTGTATTATGATGTATTTTTTCAAATTTTTATTCTTAAAAATGCATTAGAATTTTCAAAGAGTCAATTTACCCAACCCTGCAATAAGTATTTCCAATGAATACATTTTTTTATAACAAAATTATTATTTTTCATATTTGTTTAAATTTGAGGTGCACTTTTTATTTCGTTTAACATTCGGTGATTTTACATAACTTTTAAAAAATATATTTTTTTTTATTTTTTCTTTATATTTCATTTACTTTATTGAATATACACTACTCGAAAAAAGTATGGCATCACTAAGTTAGACTCAAATTTAGCCGTTTTTCGAAACGTTGTAACTTTGTCAAAAATCGACCAAAAAAAATTTTTTTTTTTTTTTTTAAATTACAGCTCAAAATCTCTACTTTTTAATTTGTATATATTTTTTTTTATTGGATGTAACTACACAATACGTGACTTTCAAGTTGGAGTTCACCTTTTGAATTGAAAAATGTACAAAGATTGCCATTGCACACAGAGAAAATAATTTTTTCTCGAACTTGCAAATAACAAAGAATTAAAGCTTAACTCTTTACCTTTAATTTAAAAAAAAAAGTTCTCCACGATTTTTCCTTGCAATTCTACAACGTTTTAAAGCTACAATGTTTTTCAGACAGTGTAAACAATGTAAACTAAGCGTGTCTTAAGGAAGTTTATCCAGTCGGGAGCGTATGAACATCACACGGAGCCCCGCGACAGGGTGTCTCAAGGCATCTAATTCTTCTCTACGAATCCTCAAATTTGTTCGTCCCTGCTCACGCACATGTAAAGAAGTTACATCTGTGTACACGCACACAAGCGCTAGCGTGAGAGCTCGACTCCGTGGTAACACTGCATGAACGTCTTGACTCTTTCAAAATTTCGAAACTTAAATCGCTGAATCTCCGTAATAAATGCATAAATCAATTTGAAATTTCTAGCATAGATAAAGTAGGTACTTCCGATACTGAATGCAAGATTAGAATAATAATATTTTGTGTCAGTATATTAAAATTTAATTAGTAAGTGCTCTACCCAAAAAGTTTCTCTTGTTTCGCCGAGAAAAAGTGTGTTATGAAATTTCCCTTTGAAAAAACTTTAAGCGAGAAAGTTGTTCCTCGATGCATAGAGAAGCTTTTCCCAAAATTTTACATTGATTTGATGATTATTAATCGAGATACAGCGAATTTGAAGTCGCGGCTCCAAACGTTCTGTTAAGGGGGGTAACATTTTTAACTGATAACATTTTTCAGTTTTTCTTGATTTAAAAATACTAAATCAAAAAAATTCCACTATTTCAGAGCTTTGGGCCTAAATGATATAAAAAACAAAGATTTTAAGTTCCGTTTCATACCAATCCATCCAAAGGCACAAAAAATATTGCCTACGCGAATCGGTGCACATCCAACATAAGGCTGCTCTGTGAGGAGAAACATGATCGTCTCTCCTAAGATCCTTCACGTATCGCACGCAGGAATTTTGTAGAACTTAGAGTCTTGTCTTGATTTCTAGAGAGGCATCCAGCATTACTATGGAGCAATAATCCAAATGAGGGAACAATAGCGCATGTGCCAGCTGCTTTCGCAGAGCCTCAGTAGTGTACTGCCGAAAAAATCGGAGACTATAAAGAATTCGATTGAATTTCCGTGTTACATAATCTAGGTGTGCTTTCCATGATAGCGTGGAGTCTAGCACAACACCGAGACTGCACGCAGTCGCTGAACGGGACACGAACGCCATCCGCTAACTCAATGCAGGGGGGCTGCTGCCAATCATTACCAAAAAAGTTTGTCACAAACCTGCGACTACCAAAGAACAAGGCTGTAGTTTTGCCTGCATTAAGCTGCAGAGAAGTATCACGCGCCCATCCCGCCACCGCGCCTGCCGCCTGTTGGAGAAGCGCTACGCCCTCATCCAGTCACTCGTATGCAATTTACGTATAAATTTGCAGATCGTCTGCATAAAGTATATGCTGTGTCCTATGAGGAAGCAGTACGTCACGTAAGTAATTAATGTACAGGCAAAAAAGTAGGGGACCCAGGACTGAGCCCTGCGGAACACCAAGATTTGTGGTAATCCACGATGATTCGTAACCAGATATTACGACCCTTTGGTATCTATTTAAGAAATACGAGTGAATCCACAGGAGCACAGCCCTGGAGAAACCCATACTGCCTAAACGGGCAAAAAGACGCGATGGCAGAATCTTATCAAAAGCCTTGCTGAAATCAAACATTACTAGTATAGTGACTAGTTTTCTGTCTATGCCAAGTCTTATATCGTCGTTTAATTTCAGTAGAGCAGTCTCGGTAGAATCAGAAGACCTGAACCCCGTCTGGAAGGGATCTAAGATATTATTTTTTACAAGAAATTCGTTAATTAAGAGAGCGAGAGAGAGAGAGAGAGAAAATCAATGGATTCACCTCCGCATCGTTGAGCAGCGTCGGCCAGCTCTTCAGGTCGTCGTCGGCGACCAGCTTCGGACCGTCAGCAGCGCACTGCACGGATGAGCCAAGACTAGAAGGCCTCGAGCTCCCCGTCAATTCCGTCTTCGACGAGGGGATGTTTCTCCGGTCGAGCGTAGCTTCCGGAGAACTTTCAACTTGAATGTAGTTTGTGTCTGTGCGTGTGAGAATGTGCTGCGAGTTGCTGCGATCCCTAAAGTCGAGGTAAGTCTAAAATAATATTGTATCCTGCGTAAGAAATTGTAGTGTGTGAGAGCTTGTGTGAGTATCGCGGCGCACGAGAATCGCGTACGCGATCCACGGGTGCTGGGCCTTTGGGCTACCGCCCCGTATGGTAGTTTCAAATAAAGATTAAGATTATATATTTATAGAAACGAGTGTTTTTATTATGGTTTCCTTCAAACTTTCGCCAATTCCCATCGAGAGAGAGACGCCCGATCTCTCTCTTACAGCCGTGCGCTTGCGTGATCGTCTTTACGATCAGTGCGGCGCCGAACTATCCTGCGAAATAATAAATTAGTTGTGAGTGGTAATCGGGTTGAATTACCACATCACAAATGATCCTTTTTTATTAAGTGAAGCTGTCTACAATGTCACGCGATCAATTTCATAAAATCAAGCCAAAAATAAATTCAAAATCAGTAGAAAATATTCAAAATCAACAGACGAAAATCCCAAAGATAGAGGCTGGCGAGTACGTGCCCTAATAGATATATTTCGAAGAAATATAAAAAGGTTTGGATATTTTCGAACGGTGCTTTCCATCGATGAAATGATGGTTAAATCGTTTGGTAGGACAATTTTAAAGCAATTTATTAGAGGAAAACCTATAAGGTGGGGGTAAAGCTTTGGGTATTGTATAAATCGCATGGATATTTACTGTATTTTGACTTGTATTGCGGTAAAATGTCTGAAGTTGTCTATTCGGTATTAACCAAGTGTGCTTTGTTTATTGTTGTGGTTCGTCGAAAAATATCTGCCTACTATGTCTACTTTGGTAATTTCTTCACCAACTTTGATTTACTACATTTATGGAAACTAAGGTTATGGTCAACAAGTGCAATTTTTGATAACAGGGTAGCAGATAAAAATGACATACATAGTAAAGCTGACCGAGGCACATACGATGTTAAACATGAGGCAAACAGTGGAATCAATTACATCTCGGTAATGGATTCTAAAAAGATTTCAATGGCATCAACAGCTGCTGGTGTGACACCTTTAACTACCCTCAACAGATATTGTTCAAAAGCTGGTTCGAAAATTGAATTCCTTTTTCCTGGAGTAGTCAGAATTTACAATCAGTTCATGGGCGAAGTAGATTTGCACGATATACATTGTAAAAATTTGTTACCATGTATACGATCCAAAAAATGGATATGAGTCATTTTTGTACGATTAATTCAAAGCTCAATCACTAATGCAGTTGTAATATACAATGCAGTAAATGGCGATGATAAAAAAGTTGGAACAAAAGAGTTTGCTGTATACATTGCAAAATGTTACATGAGAAAGGCAATGGCGAACAAACATTCGCATGTAATGAGGGCCTTTATTACTTTAAACGCTTCCCGCCTTTTCCGCTTTCAGCTCCAAGGTACGAGTCTTCACCGAGTAAGTATTAGGTTACTTTATCGGGAGTAGTTGAAACCAGCCAGTCTCGCGGGTTAGGATGCAGGCAGGGAGTTCGAGTGCTCGCGAGACAGAGAAAAGACCGGGTGAAGTAGGGCTTTAATAATACATTATAAATGACCACGTCATAAGTAATAAACAAAGAACATGCTCTTCACAAGCTTGCAAGACAAGAACTGGAATTTTTTTTGAAGGTTGCAAATCATACTTTTACAAACTCTGTTCTGCTAAGCATAAAAAATCAGAGTAAAACAATAAAAAATGTTTTAAAAGTTATGAAATCTAAAATAGAAGTTTAAATATAAAATCTCAAAAAATAAAAAAAAAAAAAAATAAAAAAAAAAACAAAAAATTAAAAAACAAACAAAAACAAAAAATTCAAAACTAAAAAAACAAAATTTTGAGAAAAACAAAACAATAAGGGACTATTTTGTCTACCGCTACATGGTGAGGGTTGGTCAACATCAATCGATGATGGCACAATTACAAAGGTACTTTTAAAATTGAGTATTTGACTAGAAAGCATACAAATAGAACAAATTTGGCTTTATTTATACAATTTTTGACCACAATATTGGTTCCGCTATTTTGAATTTTGTAAAATTGTAATCTAAAACTTTATAAGTGTCATCACAATCGAAATTATGATAGAACGAAGAAAATTACGAACCAAAAGTTGAAGAAAACATCATTTTTCAAGAATTTCTGACCGCCATATTGGATCCGCCATTTTGAATTTTGTTAAATTATATAAGAAAGTTTATAAGTGTCATGACAATCAAAATTATGGTAAAATATAGTAAATTACGAATAAAAAATTTAAAAAAAAACGCTGTTTTCCGAAAATTTTCGACCGCCACATTGGATTCACCATTTTGATCCACACGCCTATCACTGAAAATCAATGTCTGTGTCAAAAGATATTGATTTTACCTTCATAGATGTAAAAATCCACAGTTCTATTCATTTATTATGAAAAAAATACACATTTTTCATTTTTTTCAGTGATAAGCCGCCATGGATTTTTAAAATATAACTATTAAGTGAACCGACGGCACAGTTTCCTTGATCTAACCCATCGATTTAAATTTGAAATCAAGGTTTGTAATAAAAAATCGCGTAATTTTTCGAAGTTTTCCGAAAAAAATGCGTCATATTGAATTTTCCTGAAGAGATAGCTCAGATTTCTCACCGGATTCTGAAAGAGTGGCCTCAAGAATGGTAGACTATGAAGTTTCGTAAAAAACACCAACGTTTAAGTACTTTGCTATTGCACCAATGTTCGAGTAAATTTTTTGTCCATTCAGGACTTAATGGGTTAATGAACCAATACGAAGAGCTCGATGGAGAGGACGAAGCAGCTGGAACACGTCATCAGCAATTGCCGCAGCTCCGTCTCTACCACGATACAGCTCAGCTTACAGCACCTGGAATAAACAGAAGAAAAGGAGAGCACAGCTCTTAATAGATTAAAAAGGCCAAGGATAATGGAACGAAATGATAAATCTTACCTGGACCACAGCATCAGCTACCGCTTGGCAACTATATAACTTGGGAACTGCCGCGCGAGGTGACTAACCTCACCTACGCTTGCGGCAGTCGCACCGACGATCGATGGATCGATCAATGCGTGGCGCAGCGAGTGCGCGAGCGAGAACACGCTCGTCCGCCATGCCACTCTCTACGGATCTGCTTACAAGTTTGGCCGCGTTTTTTGGGTTTCGCTCCGCGAATAGATTTTGGTGCCGCGTGGCAGAAAAGTGGGTTTTCGTTTGGGCTCGTTGGCGACCGAGAGTAGTCTTTTTGCTGTAAGTGGTGCTGCGAGAAAGCAGTTTGGGATTTGTTATTAATTGTGGATGTGATTCTAATTAAGAATCACGATCTCGCTTGCGCTCGCGAATCTAAGTGTGTACTCGCGGTGCGTGCGACTTGGGCTTGGGTGCCGCGTTTTCGTCGCGGCTGGCGCCCGTAAAAAAGGTTTACAGTGTAAATTTTACAATGTCGTTGGGGTTTCTTATTTAAATAAAGGACCTATTGTTAAAAGATTATTCAGTGATTTAAGTGTATTTTCTATTGCCTTCCTGAGCGACTGCGGCTCGCTCCACCCACGCGCTCTCCACTGAGCTACCCCTTTCCCTTTGTCCTTTATTCCTTTTTTCTCTACAGTTTCCCTATAGCTATCCAAAAATCCCTGTCCAGTTTTACAATCCCGATAAAACTATGACAATGTTTGTATTTATGTATAAATACAAATAAGTTTCAATGATAAAAAAATGTATGTAAAAAGAAATGGACGTGCTACTGTATCAAGACCATTAAATCACTTTGTTTCCATTTAAAACTTCTATTCAGTTACAGTATTTAAAAGTATAGATCTTCGGGCTGTCCGCGGTTTAGTAATTTTTAAGATTTAATGGTTTAAGCATTTTTGGTTGCATCGTGCCATGATTATTATGCTATTTTTAATTTTGAAAATCTAACAGGTTTATCATCAGCGACCTCGAGAACCCCTAAACGTACGGTTTTATAAAAATTAGAGATTTTTTTGACAATTTCGTCCGCCACATGGAATCCGTCCACTTTAATTTTTTATTTTATGTGTTTATACATTTTTTTTTCAATTTCTCTAGTCTATTTATAATCTTTTATTACCAAATTTTGACAAAAAACAGTGTTTCTACCCCCTAAAAAGTATGGGATGAATCCCTCTCTACTCAAAGTACAGTGGATTAATCTTCCTTTTCATAAGAAGTAACCTTCATTTTGTTTCATTGAAAAATATTGATTTTAAGCCGAGATATTTAGAAAAAAATATTTTCGGGGGTAAACTTTATCTTATCTCTTATTTTTTGATGTTCTAAAACATATTTCAAAATGATCGAATTCGGTGCGGTACAGCAGGTCTCCTTGTTAAAAACAGCATTCACACTGCTATTTCAATTTTTTTTTTTTTAAACATGAACACTTCTTTTAAACACTCCAAAAAGTATATATAATCTCTCATTTGCATTTTGTGCATCAATAATTGTTCACTGGAAAGTCTGTCATAAATTGGTTTTATTTTTTCCAATACATAATCAACAGAGTTTATACTCTCAATAATTTTTTTATCGACTAAAAATGGAGAATTATTTTTCACAGTAACTCAAGGACTTAAAAAACTTTCTCCTGTAACATGGCGATAACACAAGAATTTAAAAACCATTTTTGATGCAAATCTAATAGATATATTGGTTTCATTGTCAAAGATGTTTCACTGCACTTACTGCACGCACTGTTTTTAAATAAAAAAATTCTTCATACTCTATTGTTGAATCAACAGGTATTTCTGGTGGATTTTTTAAATCACTTTCAGGATTCTCAATTTTTCTTTTTTTCACCGTACGGTAACTTTTTAGCTACACATTCCTTTTGTTTGTTTTCCTTTTTGTTGAATAATAATTTTTATTTACTGGCATCATTTTGGAGAAAATAAAAATATGTATCAGCCAAGGAGCGAAATAAACCAATAGTGGCAGTCGGTATATTTATTTTACGAAATTTTATTAAAAATTTGTTTTTTTGTTTTGTTATTTAACCCTTCAGGGGCACTCTCAGAATGCCACCTGTTTTTCTGTGGTTTTTGAATAATTTTTTTTATTTTTAACGTTAAATACATAGACGTTTTGGTTTTTTAGACTTCAAAGTAATTGTTTTGGATAACTTACATGTTTCTTAACCCAAATATTTATGTACGGAATTCTTATAAACAATTGATTAACGAAAAATGCTAGTTTTTTTAATTTTAATTCAGCAGCAATCACAAAAACATAGATATTAATACAAAATCTTCTTATATGTGTTCTGTAGACTTATTGGAACAACATATGTTTTTTGAAGAATTTTTTTCAAGGTTCAATTTTTTTTCTAGGTTCAATTATTTAGTAAAGAATTTATGTAGATTACTAAATAGGCAAAAAAATTGCTGTAAAAAATTATAAAATATGCTACAAATTCGAGTATAGCATGTGTTATATTTTTATTAGTTTATAAGTAAAAAAAACTTTTTCTTCAATTATCATAACCACCCCTGAAACCTAATTCACCCCTCCTAAAGTAGATCCCACGTGTATGTATGTATACGTACAGATGTTACATTTTGGATAAGAGCATACAAACTGACTGAGATACACACACTTAAAAATACACCACGCACACGCACACACGGACTTACACACCGAAATTTGATTCAGCAACTCCAAAAACGTATATACAAGATGTAGGAAATGATTTATATGACATTTTTTGGATTTGACCTTGAAATGACCTTGGTCCTGACCTAATGCAAAACAATGGACCTTGGATTTGAATTCATTGAGCCCCAAAGCCTTAGAATCCACCTTGAGTTGTAGTGATATATTCTGCAGTCTAATGTGCCCCTGAAAGGGTTAAGGACATTTGTCAGAAATTTAAAAAATCTACGATCTTTCTAATAGTTTGATAGGTTCTTTGTGCTAAAAAAAATATTTATGAATTTTTTTAAATTTTACCACCGTTATTTTCAAAGAAATGAAATCGAGAAGAAAAAGATTTAACATACATTCTTCAACCTTAAAGAAAATACTTTGTAAATGTTCATTAAGAAATTAAAACAATAGTATTGATAGATTAAAGATTCTAGATTTTCTCCGAAGAAGCCAGTTCATATTGACCGGTTATTTACAAGAAAACAGGCAAAAACATAAACAAATTGTCGAACTTGTTGGCTGCGGGAAGCGGTGCACGGATAAGCGGAGAACTCCGCACAAAGAGAGGGGTTGCCCTTATCTCGCCCCGCCCGCAGACTGGCAAATGTCCTTAAAAATTAAGCGTTAAAATTTTATTTTAACTCTAATGAACATTCTATCACATTCTTTGATACTTCTAGAAACCATTTCTGAAATAAAAACAATTGAATTTTTTTTGTTGATTTTTGACTGTACCTACCCTTAACGGACCAAAATACTTGCGGATGCATTTGTTCAGTCCTTGTATAGTGCACCTATTAGATGATACAATATACTATTCAGTAGTAAGCATTGAATGTTAATTTCTTATCTAATTTGAATGTTGGAAAATAATTTGAAATAAAAATATTACTTAAAAATAATATTTTACGATTCTTTAACAGATTGTTTCCTACGATGAAACTATTGTAACTAAAATATAAATGATTTATGAACAAAGCCATTGTAATTGATTATACTATTTTTAACAGAAAAAATTTAATGTACAATTAATAATAACTTATCTTTTACAGGAAGCTATCAAGGCATTTCGAACTGTTTTTCCAGTATCATCGCATACATCTTTTGTGCAGGAAATTATAAATGCTGTCTTAGAAAAGTCAGATTACCATCGAAATAAGACTTCACAACTTCTAGCACAACTGCTGCTTCATAAGTGTATTAGTTTATCTCATTTTAAAGCAGGGTATGTCTTCTTTGATATTTATAACTTTTTTAAAATGCTTAATCATTCTCTCTTGAAAATCTGATTCCTTCTCTCTTTTAACCCGTTTCGTACCTAAATTTTATCAAATATAATGCTACAAATTGTATTAGAAAAAGTTGAGGAATCGATTCAGTGGTTCGTACATTAAGGTTTTGGCCTGTGCTCTTTCCAAATCTGAGGTCAGATTTCAGTCAGCAAGCGCAATTTTTTTTTATATATGGCGACTTAAAGACAGAAAAAATGGAAAACTATCACATTTTTTCTTAAACTTTTTCATATTTCAACAGGATTCTGTTATTGGATCGTTTTGGTGCTCTGAATCTGGTGGCATAAATAAAGTATCTAAAAAATGGCGCCATATATGCCTAAAAATTCAATATAGCGGTTTTTTGACAGATTTTTTAATTTTTTTAATATTTTAGTTTGTTTATCTCTTAATTATATAATTTATAATTTTCTTCAGCTGAATTTTTAATGACTTAATAAAGTCTTGATTTTTATCCACCATTGCCATTATGGATTTTTCAAATCAGACATTATACTCAATAATAATTATTTCAGAAACCTTCACCAACTCAACGTTGGTTTGCATATATTAATAAATAATATATTGAGCTGAAGAAAATTGTAAATTACATAATTAAGAGATAAATAAACTAAAGTATTAAAACAAAAAATAGAAAATTGGTCAAAAAATCGCCATATTAAATCTGCTATATTGAATTTTTAGGCGTACGTGGCGCCATTTTAAGCTAATGTATTTAACTCACCAGATTCAGAGCACCAGAACGATCCAACAACAGGATCTTTTTGAAATGTGACAAAGTTTAAGAAAAAATGTGATATTTTTCCATTTTTTCTGTCTTTAAGTCGTCATATATAAAAAAAATTGCGCTTACTGACTGAAATCTGACCTCAGGTTTGGAAAGAGCAAAGGCCAAAACCTTAATGTACGAACCACTGAATCGATTCCTCAACTTTTTCTAATACAATTTGTAGCATGAATATTTGATAGAATTTAGGTTGTTTTGATACGAAAAGAGTTAAAAAACTGATGACTGGAAAGTTGAATTATGAAATAAGACTCGATTTTCAAAAATTTCGAATTTTTCTAGGCTATGTTATCAAATTAAAGTAAAAAGTTGCTACCATTAACTCTGTAATGACAAAGAAAGAACACACGTTTAATACTTTTTTTTCAATAAAAAATATTGATTTGAACATTAATAAACTAAATTAAAAATAAGTAAGACGTTAAATATTACATCAATAATTTTGAGTTAATAATAAAAAAATTCTTTGATAAAACTATTATTTAATTTATGAGTTACAAGTGAAGAGACAGATTTGTGTGGTTTCTGATACAAATTAAATGAAAACAACTATAAGTATACTATTTGACGTTATTTGAGTTTAAATGTTGATAGAGCATAAAATGAACGTGCGCGTAGCGCATGTGATCTCATTAGTGTTTTAAATTTTTGATTGGTCGAGAAAATTTTCCATATGCATTCTACTTTATTCCATATGTTGAATGATTTTCTTTTATATGTGAATGAAATAATAATTAATATTACTTTTTTTAATTGTCTCGAATCACTGATATTTAATTTTGCAATACAATAAAATATCAAAACCTAATCTATTTCTACCACAAACGCCCTAAATTTTATTCTTTTTTTCAACCGATAGTTTTAATAGAAAAACTCAGGAAAATTCATTACAACTCATACATTTTATGTATTTATACAGGAACTTTCAGAATCTGACATCGCAGTTTTGGTATCGCCTATTGTTTTTTTAAATATCGACGCTTTTTCGTAAAAAAAACGTAAAATAAAAATATTTTCATCCCAAAAATTAACTTATTATTTAAAATGTTTCCATTATTTGATCACTGTAGCTATTTGAATCCTGTGGCATAATCAGTTTGGCTAAAATTTTGTGCTTAAAGTATATCAAAATTTCAAAAAACGATTTTAATATGGCGTCTTTTTTAAGGGGGTTATATACCCACCGTTGACATGATTTTAAATGACCTGTAAAACATAAATTTAAATTAATAATAGTTTATACTATCTATATAATAAAAATATAGCTCATTCTGAATCAAATGAGCCCAGACAAGTCTGTAGGTCCATTTGTTTCAGAGATATTTGAATCTCAAATTTTTGCTTTGGAGTCAACTCCAGTTTGAACCATTGGATGGATTGGCATGAAATAGGGCTTAAAATCTTTGTTTTTGATGTCATTTAGGGCCAAAACTCTGCAATAGTGGAATTTTTTTGATTTAATATTTTTAAATCAAGAAAAGCCGAAAAATTTTCTTAAAATTTTGAAATTTTATCAATTTTTCTTAATTTAAAAATACTAAATAAAAAAAATTCCACTGTATAAGAGCTTTGGCCCTAAATGACATTAAAAACAAAAATTTAAACTTTTAAACACAACACTATCAAAAAGTACCAAAAAGTAGAGCCTTATGTTGACTTAAGAGTAGAACCTGAAACAGAAAAATGAAAGTTCCTTTTAGCTTGACAGCTTGAAATGATAACGGAACTTTAAAATTTACCTGCTTTGAAATAGTAGCACTGTATCCAGCAGTGTTCTCTTTGAAGAAATTAAATGATTTGATTCACTTGTACACTTTGCTTCAAAAAATAAACAAACATGGTTAACCGCACGCTTGAGGCAAAACATTAGAACTAAAAAGGGATCAGTTTGACAAACAGCACAGTCTGCGGCGACACGATTGAAGCGCGATGAGCGCGCTATATTAAAAGTTTCAAAATTGAAATTCTTTTATTAAAGTATCGAAAATCAATAAAGCACAATAGAAAAATGTTTGATAATATTAAAATAATAATTAAACTATTTTTACATTGATTTTTTTAGTAAACTTAAATTTTATTACTTTAAGAAAATCATATTTTAAGCCGTAACTTTTAAAATTTTTTAAATTTCTGCATGAAAATTTTTTTCTAAGTTTTGGATAAAGTATAGAA
>JAWWML010020315.1:0-18221 GCA_035047165.1 Ormyrus rosae
CCCCCCCCCCCCCCCCCCCCCCCCCCCCCCCCCCCCCCCCCCCCCCCCCCCCCCCCCCCCCCCCCCCCCCCCAACGCGGAAAAATCTGCTTATTTCAGTGCTGCGAGGATATGTTGCTTTTTGTACGCGCGTATATTCCTTATGGAAACCGTTTTCTCCCGCGGAAGTGCCCCCCGCAATTTTCCGATTTCTCAAAAGAGCAAGAACTTCCTTTTATATTCCGTATAAAGAGGGATAATGCTGCCAAAGAATTTTTTTTTCGCGTCCAAACCCCATTACGTCGCACGATATTCTTTCTGCGGAAAGCGAATATTCGTTTTAAAAACGTTAAACGCCCCGCGTAAATAATAATCAACGACCCGCCTCCCGTCCTACTTTAGTCTGGAATATCCTTCATTAGGCATTGAAAAGACTCTCGGGGCAATAAAGCCACTCCGAAATCCGAAGACAGGCCTTTTTTTCCAGATCCATTACCCTCCTCGAGGCGTGCATCCTCTCTCCGCGGGAGAGAGAGAGAGGCGTCCATTGGCTTAGCAGCTCGGAGGGGGCGCATATAACCTCGGCTCGGCGCGAAAGAGAGACGCATTTGTCGTACGTGTACAGCCGGAACGCTCGGCGATAAACAAAACGATCTTGGCTTTCTCGCGAGGCGGCGCGGCCGCGTGTATGTATCATATAAGCCGGATACCCTGGCCAAGTAAGAGCGTTGGTGTGTGCATGTGTGTATATCTGTATAGGTACGGGAGGGGAAAATGGGCCGCGAGTTTTAATGCAGCCGGCGCTACAATTCCCCGTTTTTACGGGCTCTCTTTATACTTTTCAGACCCTCGTCCGACGAATGGAGACGTTATTTCGACCTCCCGCCCGGCCGTTTTTATCTCGGGACGTTTATTGGCTTGATTCATAAATCAACGAGCCCGGTCTCTCTCTCTCTCTCTCGCCCTTTTTCGCATATTTGCGAATGTCTTTTCGCCTGATCGTTGGCGCGGATCTTTTCATTGGCTTTCAATCAATTGAATGATCATATAGGCGATATTTTTTTTAAATTTTATTTCGAAGCTAAAATGTTTATATATTTTGTTGTAAGTCGCAACTTGCGTACAGAGTTGCAATTTACTTTGTTTGTACCACGAATTCTACAGTGCGCCGGCTTTTTTCAGGTGGTTTTAGGCAAACGGGCCGAACTTTTGCAATATGCGGAGTGCATTTCGCGCCGAACAATATACGGCGGTAAATATTTTATTACACAGCGCTGCCGCGCCATTACGCGCGTGATCGAACGTAAGGTTTTTAGGTTTTTTTATATTTTTTTTGTTTCTTCCTCCTTTCGGTGCCGAGAGCCGTTTTCGCCTTCTGCACACTCGTCGAAGGGATGGGATTTACTACAGACGACGCATGCGCGCGTGCGCCTAAGTGGCAGCGCGATCATTTATCTGCCATTTTTCATGCGCAATCTTGAGCCTTCTATCGGGGGGCTTTCTCTCCCGCGCTGGTTATTTTTTTTTTCATATCTCCGGAATTGTCGGTTATTACTTTGATTGCGCGCTGTGCGCGAAAGTTTCCGAGAAACTAATCGAGTGGCGCATCGGCGCGGTAAAATTGCGAGACTACCGGTGATGTGCAGTAATGAGTCGATGCTTGATGTATGTATATGGGAATAATAAAAGGAGAAAGGGCTTGTTTAAAAGAGCTTCAGCGGAATTCGCAGAAATTTAATCGAGGTAGCTAAAGAATAAACTGCCAATGAAGTGATATAAATACAAATTTTACAATAGTTATGCAAGAAAGTCAATATGCTTTGTAGATCTTGATACCTAATTAAGCAATTCGATTCATTTGTAGATTAGAAACCTCTTGGCGAATTTTTCCGGTTAAAAATAAAAGTAATTTTGTTAGAATTAATTCGATTTAGAAAGAAAGTATACTAAAGCGAATTAGAAAAAACAGAAACTTGGTAAAAGCTCAGCCGTACAAACGAAAGCTCCTGCAGTCTTAACAGCCAGATTAAAAAAAAAAAAAAAAAAAAAAAAAAAGAAAGCTCATCCATTAAGTAACGAGCATCCCGTCCGCCCTTCGAATTACCTTCCCCTCCCCGAGAACAATACGAGAGCTTCGCTCCCATCGAATGTCGCCGCTTTCCTTTACTTCTGGCACTCCGCGGCGGCAAACGGCGGAACATCGCCCGCCCCCGAGAATTTTTCGGCGAAAAGTCACATAACTCTTCCATACGCAACATAAAGCAGCCGTCTCCACTCCGGCGGATAAAAGGCATTCCACGGTCAGACGGAAACTCGAGACTCGCCGGCCGTTGCGCGCGGATATTACGGCTATCTCGTTATACAGCCTCGCGCGCGTGTACAGATTCCCGCGGAATTCTTTCGAGCCCCGGCAGCCTTTGTGCGCGCTTCTTCCTTCTGTTTCGGGGCTGCGGAGGTGGGCGGGAGGAGGAGGAGGAGGGTCAGGGAATACCGAAGACCCAAAGATCCGGATACATTCTTGCCCCGGGGGGGAATGGGGAGGGGGCAGGCAGGGCTGCAGCAGCGACTGCTGCTGCACCAAAGGCGAGATATTGCCATGCACCGCTGGAGCTTTCTAATCATTTCGCGTGCCTGCCCGGTTTCGCCTGCCGAGCGCCAGATTTAGGGGCCGCCGCCGACGCGCAGCGAAGCAAGCTGCGCTGCTTGAGGTTTTGCTGCCGGATTGATTTTCGAGCCAGGGCCTTTTGGCTGATTTATCGGGAATTGATGGAAGATTTATTAAGTGCCGCGGTCTGCTTCGGGAATCGAGCTTTTTATATTTTCTTTACGCGGCGCAGCGGTATACTGGACCCTTTTAATCGTTTCTTTAGGGAAATAAAGTAAATGGCGTTTCGGTCGATAAAACCAATTTTTTTTTTTTAAGAGAAATAATATGGCGCGTTTGGTGAATAATAAGTTTTACTTTTTTTTTGGAAATATAGTGGAATTAAGTGAATCTTTACTAAGTTTAGATTATTTATTTGTAAAACTAATTTTTAAAACTAGAAAAAACTAAGTTTTTGTTCGCAGTTAAAGTAAAAAATGGAAACTAAAAGAATTGCAGCCGCAAAAATGTGCACGCCATCGATATTTCGGGAAACTTGAAACTGCGAAATTCGATATCACAATTTTTAATAAAGTCGCGGAAAAACAATTCGTAAAAAATATAATACAAACAAACAAACCAGCAAGAACACCTGAAAGCGAGAGCTCCGCACCGAAACAGACCTCGCATCAATTTAAAGACCCTCGCGAGATCATTTCCCAAAATAGAATGCATCCTTCCATCGGGTTCGTAGCCCCCGATTTTGCCCGCCTACTTTTTCGAGCCCGCTTGATCCGCGCTCCTCTTGGCCGGGCGTTCGTCGATCTTTTCTACTTTTCTTCTCCTTGCGGAGATAAGACCGACCATACGTTATACTTCGCCGCCGCCGCCGCCGCCCCCTTTTTTCGGCTAAGAGAATATCCTCCCGCTCCGGGCTGGCAACTTCGGGATTCCAAATGCTTTCTTATGATCTCGAGTGTCGGTACGAATTTCGCGGTTGCTGGGCTGAAATTGGGATGCTGAAGTAATGAGATTTCTGGGTGGTGGCTCGAGTATTAATCACTTGTACTGCGGCGGACTGTTGATTGTACGTGAATATTCAGTTTTCTGGCATTATTTTGAAAAAGAAATTGAGCTGGTATTTTTTTTTATGTTGAAAAATAGCTTCTAGTTTTACTTTCCGATTCGCAGAAAATATAGTAGGAAAACTCAGAGATACTTTATTTAAAAAACGTAAATGTTCTATCTTATAAATAGAACTATCGTTTACTCTAAAGTTTTCAAAAAAAGACTACACTTACGTTTTTCGATAAAATCATCGATAAGTCTAGTATGAAATTTCGCCGAAAACGACGGTTATCAAGACGTGACACTAGAGTACATTTTTAGCGTTATTTTTTTCTTTTATACTCACATTACTCAACAAAATGTAATCCAATATTTCGCGCGACAACTAAAAACTCCGCTTACCGCATTTTAATCACATTTTGACGAAAATAAAGGATTTACCGTTAATTTTCTACCGATTTTCCGTCAAAAAATCCATCCACAAATACGCTACACGGGCCGCGTGTCCCCCGAGAAACATTTCCCCCGGAGTTGAAGTGATGGATACGTAATGTTCCCGGGAATCAGAAATAATTCGCGAAATGTACTTAAAGAGGCGGTGAGATGAGATTATTGTGTTTGCGTAATTGTTATTTCATTTGCAGGTTTCGTGTAGTTGGAGGATCGCATACTATATTGATAGTGTATAAAGTGGAAGTTAAAAACCGATGAAACTAAAGTGGATTAAATAATCACAGTAATGAAAAACTCGACATCTCATTTTTATTTTCAATAAAATTATAATCACTTACTGCAATAAATATAAGTAAAATTTAGCTTTTATTGAAAATAAAAAAGTGATATCGACGTTTTCATTACTATAATTATAATCTACTTCCATTCCGTTAAGTTTTAAAATCCATTTAAACGCAGTATATAATGCATTAAATCCGTTTTCGTCTATACGATATTGCCACTACTGATGCATGTTTTCGTAACCTCTTTTTATTAATCTCTTTTTTCATTCAACTAATTTTTAAGTATTAAACCGTAATTATGATCTGTTTATTGAATAGATTTATCAACCGAACAATATGAATTTGCCATTGTAATTCATCAAGTTTCTATGGTGACGTCGAAATCCAAACAGTTGTTTCGTGCTTCTCCCAGCATAAAATCTCAAAACAAACAAGATTAATTCAGGAATTATTATTTGTGTATCTGATGCACGGTATCGACGCATTAAACCCTCCCCCCGCTGATATAATCGCTACAATATCCTACAGAATCCCGATAAAAAGATTTCAGCAAATGCGCGGCGGAATCTCTCGGGTAAAGGGGAATTAATATCTCTCCTCCACGATTCCGCGAAACCGCTCTTTTTCCTTTAAACATTCTAAGAAAATATTGAACTTTATTGCATATCCGTCCTCGCCGTCATACGTCTCTCTCTCTCTCCCCTGTCGCCGGAAAAATATTCAGTTCTCGGATTCGCAAGGAAAACCGATCGCCAAAACGAAAAAAAAAGAAAGAAACGAGAGACCAGGGCAGCGTGTGTCGTTGTAAGCCCGCGGTAAAATAATTCCCTCTCTCGGAACTAAAAATAACAGTAGGGGGATATTTTCGCTCGGAGAAATATCGGAAATAATTTGTCCGCGGCCACGAAAGTTTACTTTAAGGAGCAAAAGCAATCAAAGGAATACTCCCCCCGCACCACCCGCCGCACACACAAGCGGAGACGTAAAAATTTCCGTGTTATATTTCTGTTTACCTCCGGGGGCCGAGGTCCTGGACCGCCGGTGTTTGGCTTCGAGATTGAAAAAGAAGAGGAGAAAGGGGGAGTGGTGGTCCGTCTTCGCAATAACGCCGAGCCGGACGGCGGGGGGATCGATTTCCGATCCAATTATCAAGAGAATGCAGCTTGTAAAGCGGAAAGCAAGGCTTAGGATTAGGCCGGGGCGATTCCGCGTCAAGTGCCGGACTGCGGCCGGTGATGGACTATATCTGCTGTGCGGCGGTCTGCGGAGTCGAGGGTACTTACGAGGCCGTCCGGAGGACTTTTTTTAGTTTTTCGAAGGTCTCGCGGGAATTCTCGTTGGCGCGCGAGGTTGCTCATTTTTCGCTCGGTGATTAGGGTACTCCCCTGCTTTCTGGTGAAATGATTTTTTTGCCAGCCGTGAAAAGAGCTAAAAAAAATGAGTTGACAAAGATCGGGATTTGCGACAGAAATTATATACTCTCCTGTCCCAGTCGACCCGATCCATTTAAAAATTCCTTCTCCCCCCGAAGGCGACCGTCGCGCCCCGAATACAAATCCGGCCGAAAAGCCCAAAAGCTCGCTGCAGCGGTCTCCAGGCGACTGCGGGGGTGAGAAAAAAGCATTTAATTTCCAGAAAATTTGAAGCATTCCGCCGCTCGTACGCCGCGGCGAACTGCACGCGTGCACAGACTGTTCGGGGGCCGCGAGAGCTTTGCGGAGAGCCGAGGGTCGAAAGTGGAATTCCGTGACGGCGAGGGAGCGAAAGGGACTCGGAGGGCAATGAAAGGAGACGGACGGACTCTCAAAAGACAAGACCCCGCGCCGCGCGCGTTTACGGACAATACGCCGGGGCGAAAAGAAAGCTCGCGCCGCGCAAGCTTTGTGCCCGAGCAATGGACCGAGCCGCGTTTGTGGTTATGAGGATATGCGCGGTTCTTCTTGTCCTTCTGCACCGCGCTCTACTCCTTTCGCCTTTTCGAGGTGCGGTCTTGGATCTTTTTAATTATCATCGGGATGATTGAAATGAGGGAGGCGCGGGAGTTTCGTGTCTGACCTCTGGAGCGAGCTTTCAGGAGAGAGTGTTTGTGGAGCTTGATTACATTGCTTGCGCATTGGGGAGTTGTCGTACTTTTAGGCTCGAAAAATTAAAAATTATTATTAAGGATCTTGAGACGAAATATGGCTTTTTCGATGAATTGCAATGGTTGTAATGCAATATGCGATATTGATGATTCAGTCTATACGCCGTAGATAAGATTTACATATTTTTGTTGGACTTTTCAGTCTTTTTCTACCATATATAACTTTTTTTATCACAATTTCGTTCGGTATATTTTTCGTTTTTTCCTTTGCCAATATTTTATGCGACTGTGTTCATTATATACTCGATGCGCACTGTTTTGTGGAAAATGTAAAACTTTTTTGTCGAAATATTCGAAGTAAATTTATAAGCAAAAAAAAAAAATGCGATGAAAATAATCCAATTATTTTTAACAGGACTGACGTCCCTACTTGTTAGATCGAAAAAGTGAAAATTAACTTTAGGGAAAAAGTTCCATTTTTCAGCGAGAGCTAAACATCATTTTTCAAAGTTCTGCTTCGAAAAATTGGATAAAGATTCGTCTGAGCCGCGTAGGTGGACAATATTGTGGTTTCTACCGTTATAAAATGGATTTACCGTCACTACTTAGTACATTAAATAATATATTCATTGTATAATATTAATAAATTAAATATTATATTCATTATTTAAATTCTGAAATTTATTCACTTACATTTTGTAAATCTTCATTTTTTACCAACAACATTCGGATAAAACGTTTCAATTTATAAGACATTAAATAAATTGTAAACTAGAAATTTCATTTTTTTTATCAAAATTTCCATTTTTAACAATGTTCAAATAGGTTATTTTCCTGCCAACCTCTAAATATTTCTCTCGCCTGCAACTTTGAGTCCAAAAAAAAAATCCACTTCTCCTCTTCTCCTCAGCTAATAAACGGAGTTACGGCTCGACCCGCAAAGTACAAACATAGAAAATGGCGATCGCGCGTGTGCAATCTCGCGATAAAATCGAATTCCGCCGGCAAAAAGCCGAGGCTGCGCCCACTGGAATCCGGCATAAACTCATAATCCACCTCCTCTCTCTTCGCTCCTTCCTCCGTTCCAATTTTTCCGAAGTGATCTCTCCCCCTCTCTCTCTCTCTCCCTAACGGGATTACCTCGTTTCGAGCTGCCCCGGTTATACATAATACTTGACTTGGCCCTCGAGTGATATGAGCCATCAGTCGACGGTTCACTTGCGGCGGACTGAAGATTCGCGCGAGTTTTCAGAATTCGAACTGGATTTGTTTCTCGAGTTGCGCTGCTGGATTTTAATGGTCTGATATTCGGTGTGCATTTCGCGAGAGATTTGTTTAATAAACTTTTATAATATTCGAGTGCGAATGTAACAAGTTAATTAAAGCTTATTCAATTACAATAATAGTATTGAAATATGAAATAATACTATTGAATATTGAAATGGTTTTCAATTTATTTTGAAACACTCTGATTGGGGTTGTCTATGTAAATTGACTTGTAACAACAATTATGAAGTGAACAATATGAATGGACACTGCCTTATGTCATAATATACACCTATTGCTCAATTTAAATTGAAAAATCTAAAGTATTCATCGAAGCGTTCATTTTATTAAAATTCCAAGAAACACGTCATGCTTTTGATCAACGTCCTTTCCTTTAGTATTCGCGTTACTTTAATTTAAAACTCGAATAAAAGATCAGAAACTTGGAATTATTAAATATTTTATACCTGCCTGATTTTAATGAAATTTTTCAGTTCATTCAATCTGAAACTCCTACATTTGTCTTCCCCTCACGGTTAATAAGTCGAATCCACAAAAGTAGCGCTACACTCCATGTAAGTCAACGGCATCGAAACCGGTTTCCTTGTCATCCTCGGCGCTCGCCGTAACTAACGCGATTATTCGGCGGGGGATTCAATCGCGTTAAAAATTCATTTTACAATATGGAAAACCAATAATTTCCTGCGAAAGCAAACTTTATTTATTACTCCGGGCAGAGCTAAAACAATCAGCTCCGAAATGAAATTTTGCCCGCGCCCGCCATCGTTTTCCTTCCCCCCCACCCCACGTCGAATCGACGCTTCAGCTTCGAAAAAGCTCGCGAAATTTCCTGTTATTTCGAGCCTGGTGGATCTTCCCGCCTCTTTTCGGGCCTTTAATCGAAGCCATCGAACAACCTGTCCGACAAACTGACGGACTCTTTCGCTCGGCCGTTTTCGAGCGCGCTGACATTTGCCCCGCGCCACCCGTTAAAAGTTATCCTCTCGCGTTAGGGGGGCGGGGGGGGGGTACCTCTGCCGCGCGCAGCCGAGTTCCGATGAATATGGCTCGGGTATCGTTTTTCGTCGTCGCTGTTCGCAGTTTTCTGAAATGGCCCTATCAAATTTTGCACGGTAACGTACGATTGTATTATGTAGTTTGTAAAATAAAAGTTTGATCTCGCGCTGAAAAAAAAAAGTCTGTTCTTTTTTACGGGGCACTTTGAGAGTGTTCTTTAATTGCGCGGATGTAACTTTTTGCGAAACGTATTTTTCGCAAATGTTACACATTACGTGTAGCTGTATTTACGTAAACACAATAAAATTTTTTTTTTTTTTTTTTTTGTAACAAAGTAGTAAAAGTAGGTAATGACAAATTAAAGGAGTAAATAAAGAGAAGACATTTTTGTTAAAAATTTGTATAATCAATCGCCTAAAAAAGTAAGACAGCTATGTACCTTCAAACTTTCAATCACCTTTAATTAACTATAGAATAAAAGCAAAAGATTCACTTTTCATTCGAAAAACTACATACGCATTTTATTACTTCCACTTAATAACCGGCGAATTTACCTCGCGGCGACAGACGGGAATAGTAGCCGAATGAAAATGCGGAAATTTCAGTCGGCGGTCGGGGAATTCGGCGGCCAATTTGTAAATTCCAATAAACAATATTGAAATTGTTGACAATTCCATCTGAATTCTTATTCGGAAGCGCGGCAATTCCGGCAGGTGCGGAGCAGAATTCAGCCACGCGCGGGCATACAGGTAACGACTCTCTTCGTCCCTCTCTCTCTTTTCATCGGGCGCCTCTGCTTCTCATTCGCGACCTCGAGGAGTCACCCTTTTCAATTCTCGCTACCTCCAATTCCAACTTCCGTTCCGCTTTTTCCACGACTTTTTTCGCGCGACTTCCATTTCCATGCGGCCTCTCGCATTCTATTTGCGCTCCGCGGCTCTCGACAGCCGCTCCCTTCGCTATTTCTCCCTCTCTCTCTCTCGAACATTATTTTTATTTCGCTTCGCCGCTGTTTCTCCATTTGACGAGAGATTCTCTCGCGGCGTTTGCGCGCGCGAGTTAATGGGGGTAGCCCCGAAGTGGTTCTTGCTTAATTCGATAAATGCGGAAATTATACGCGTCAATGGGAAAGTACGAGCCTCGTTTCCAAGTAAACACGCGATTTATGATTCTTTGCCTTGCTGGAGAAAGCTGCAGGCTTTGTGATTTGTTTATTCGTCAAGAGTTTAAAGTCTCTTTTTATCAAGTTTTTCAATGATGTAGTGTAATAATTTTGGGTGTTGATTTAGTTTTTAATTCGAAATCAAACAACTTTTATTAACTGTAATTTTTCACTTTAAAATAAAAGTAAAAATCACTTACCAGAAAAAGATTTTATCAGCCGGTCGTGCTCAGGTATAAGAAAGAAAAGAAAGTCAGAATCTTTAGAATCCTCTGTTTTTAAAATTTATAGCAAAGTGGCCGAAGTCACGGTAACTTCAAATTAATCATTCTGAAGGAGAATGTATAATAATTTTCTACAACCGTTACTCAAAAGTAAATTTACCGGATAATATTTCACGCATAACTCAACTCGCAATAACAGAAATCAACAGAAACCGCGCTTCTTTTTGCAAAACAATTCTCCAGTCGCACATTATTTTCCTTCCATTCTCAAAGAACCCAATTAAGCTTCCGATAAGAACTTTCCTATCACGCCTCCACTCAAAATAATTTTATTATCCCTTTCCTCGTTCGCAAAAAGCAGCTCGACACCCCCGACCTTCGCCCTGATTAAAGCACAATCGTCAGTCCCCGACTCTCGGAAAACGGCAGCCGCCCCGAAGCGCCGGCATCTCCTTCCCCCGAAAGCAAGACGCCGGCAAATTAACCGGAACGTGTAACTCCTCGCGACGGTAATTTACGCGAGCGTATGCGGGCCGCCTCTCCCGCGCATGCGCGCGAGACTTCTCCCCCCGTCCCGCGGCCCGGCAGGCGCACGTCGGAAGGGCTCATTAAAAATTGATGAATGAAAGGAGACATTTCTTAGCGGCGACGTGACGTCGCGTGCTAAGTGCATATTAAAAATCCTCCTCCAGGCAGAGAGAAAAAGGCTGCTGCTGCTGCTGTTGCTGCGTCGTCTGCCTTTTCTCCGCGATCCATTAGCGTCACGGCGGCGGCGGCGGCAGCGCGAGCAGCGAACTTTTTAAATCGGAGAACAGCGCGGAGGGCCCCGCCCCCCTCCTCCTTCGATTATTATTTCAGAGAGGCTGCAGCGAGGAGCTTTTTGATTTACAGGCCGGCGTAAACGCCGCTGCTCTGCTACGTGCTGGGAATTAAATGCGGGGCAGGAGAGCCCCCACCGCCTTTTTTTTTCCTCCCCGCTGCAAAGCCGACCTGCAGTTTAGTGAAAGGGAACGTGTCATTTTCGAGATTGACGCGGGAGAGGGGCCGGTTTTCATCTGATTATGTGGATTTTTTGTTGTGGAGTCTTGCTTGTTTTTTGGTTGCTTTTTTAGGCTTTTTTAAAAAAGGATTTTATTCGTCGTATATTACACAATATTTTGTAATTTGACATTTCAAGAAAGTTTTAGTTTCAAGTAACAGACCCATAAAAGTGGGCTAAACTTATTAAATAAATGTCCTCATCGAAAAACATCGAAATTCATTAAAAACGTCCAACGAACTGCTCTCGACGAGCAATAATTTCATCAGCAGTTGCTGCGCCGCAGCCATCATATTCCCTCGGCCGTCACGGCGCTGAATCTCGAGTTTAAAAGCGAAGCTCAGAGAGTTGATTCGGCGTCGCTCAGCGCTGATCTCCTTCTCCTTGGCCCGCGGCGAGATCGAAGAGGGCAACTGTAATACAGCGATATCAAGGAGGGGCCGCCCGCTAAGTCCATAATCGAAAGAAGCTTCAACTGTCTGCCGAGGATTACCGGACGCTTATGGGCCGCGGAGGCGAGATGCTGACCCGCCGCCGGCGAAACTTGTACGCCGCTCGTCCGAGTCTTAGGAGGCCGCTGTCTGTCGAGCGGATAAGCTGGAAGGATTCCGCGCGAGGAGGGGCTCCTTGGACAGGGAGGATTCCACGCCGGTGGCGGATACTGGGCCACAGCGGGAGATTCTAGACCAGACGCGGATTCTATATCCCTACACCCGTCGGAGATGCTTGAGTGCTACCAGGGTGGGTCCTCGTTGCGAGTATCATGAGGATACGAGGATGACCCTAGGTCCGGAAAGATAGAGTTGTTTTTAGGTACGAGTACCAGGTAGCATTCGCTGCTTCATTGCATTAAGTCAGTTTTATATTAAGTTTTCTTTAGCTCATTTGAGCGGGGTGATTTTTAATAAAATGAGATGTGTCAGAATTAAATTGTGATAAAAATTGTTTAATAAGATATATAATAGGTGTCATTAAGTAGCATAGTAGGTTGACTAGCGATATGAAATGAAAAAAAAATAGTAGTCATTTATTTAGATACAGATAAAATAGTAACAAAATTAATATTTGATTTAACTATTATTTCCGTTTTTCTCCTTTTTGTTAGAATATCCATATATTATTAAATTTCAGATTATCTTTTTCCTGTAATAAAATATCTACATATATTTCGACAATTATATTTATAAGCAAACAAAGCATATTCAAGAATCTATTTCGGAAATGACTTTCCAACAACGATGGCTGTCAAGTAATTATTATCAAAGTTGTCGAGCTAATACATAGACCATCCTATCGAAATGTAAACAAAATCGTGTCCCAGCAAGTATATCTCGGGTAGTTTAATCAGACATTGACATATCTGTACAGCCCGAAAATTAATGCAGCGCAACTATTGACACGTCTCGCGAACCTCCGCGCGTAAAACGCGTCTCGCGCGCTTCCCGAAAAGTAAAAGAAAGTCGCATGTGAATATACCCGCGCCGTAAAAGTTACGCCCGGCGAAAGAGATAGAAAGAGAGAGAGAGAGAAAGTTTTTATATTCTCGGAACAGTAAAACAACGTTTAAAGTACTTCCACCCTTCAGACTGACCGCTCGCCGATGGAATCAGCCGTGTGCGCTGCACACACCAACTTCGGGGGCTTCCGATGGCGCGCCGACGAAAGGCAGGAAAGAAATAAAGCCGCGCGCGAAGAAGCTCGAGAAGAAAGAGAGAGAGGAAGAGAGAGAGAACCGAAGCTCGCCCGCCGGCAGGCTTTCTCGCTGCTAACTTAAATGACAGTTGAGAAATATAATTTCCCCGGCCTGTCAAACCCGGGATATCTCACGTGCTCCCGGGGCAGAAAACGAGAAAGCGTATATATAAGGAGGATGTATGCTAATGCGCTAAACTGCCGGAGCCGAACGGGATTAAAAAACAAACGGACGTACTTCGCGGCTCGTCCCGTTCAGGGACGCGTATAGCCGAGCGAGAGGAGTAATTACGTTCGCGAAACTCGGCGACGAGGCTTCTTGAGCTCCTCGAAACTCGAAACTACACCCGTGCGTACACGTCCGCGTGTAATTGGAAATTAGCACGTGCGAGGATCTTCGCGCGCGACTGTATTTTGATTTTTGCCGACTCCGGGAGATCTTGGAGGAATTGTATATGCTTGGGGAGCGCGGCGCTGTGAGGGTGAATGTTAAAGGCGCCGCGAGAGCGAATTTTCACCTGGGTAAAAAGCTTATACTTTTCGAGGTGGACAAGAAGGGTGCGGAATATTTGCGTTCGAATTTCGGGGTACTTGATTTTTGTTAAAAATAGAGGAAAATATAAGTTTTCAAGGCGGCACATGTATAATTGTAAAGTAAATTTTGTTTGAAAAATTAAGCATGCTTAAATTGAGAGTTTGACTGAAAACGGTTTTTCTTACTTTATGTGGATTCAGATTCTATGTAGATTCACAAACGGACAAACGACGTCAATACTTATAAATGCGTTTTCTTGAGGCTGCTTGCCTCTCAGGAGATTCTTCTTAATTTTGCCCATTTGAACGCTACATTATAACAGCCATTAAAATGACATTACTCGTGTTTCAGTAACAAGACGTTCTAAATAAATAATAATAAATCACGAAATGAAACCAGCCGAATCTCTTCCAGCTTCCACAAGAAAAAAGGCTCCAACTACAGTACCACCTTTAAGACCTTCTAAACCCGAGAACAATCGGCAAAAAGAGGAGCCTAACATCCCAAGAGCGCGTCGTCAACTTGCCTCAAGCATCTCCCATTACGGACACGGCGGCCCTCGTCCGCCGCCTTCCCGAAAAAGGAGTATCCGAGTGCTCGGCTCATTGCGCCTCTCTCTCTCTCCTCGCGGTTTCGCGGCGATGCAATTCGAAGCAAGGAGCGGGAACTAACGAACTCGGCGTAGTGCCTCGTAAAGCCCCGGCCGCCAATCTCGGGATTGTTCTTCGAGCTCGTAACCCAAGGAAGGTCCCCGGCAATTACTTTGCCGAAGCGCGGCGGAGGAGATCATCCGCGAGGATTCTCTTTTTTTTTGTCCGCGGGGGAGGACAAGCTGCGGCGTGATTGGATTTTGTCTCGAATGCCGGGTGATTTGCATTTTTTTTCTCTCTCGCGCGATCAGCTATCACTGGTTACTGATGGAAGAGGGATTTTTTGAGCTGACCGCGTTATTTAGTCCGGCGTAATATCGAGATCTTTTTATTATTGAGTGTAATAAAAATTGTGCTGCGTTATGAAGTTATTGTGTAGGTTGAATGTTTAAGTTAAGTAAATCGAGTCAAGTGTTCATTAAAATTTATACTTCGTTTAAATACAATTTTATTTATTATTTTGATATTGCTGTAAAAGTAATAAAATATTTATAGAAAATTAAATTCAGATTTATGAATAATAAACATACAATTTTTTTCAGTCTGTTATCGCAACTTCATTCTTTCAACAATTCATATCGCATTTATTATGCAATAAAGTTCGTCCTGACGAAAAAAAGTATTAAATTCCGACGAATTAAATTTACTGCAATAAAAAAAACAAATTTTAAAAAAGTAATTCAGAAAGCAAAGGATTCATAACTTTTACAAAATTGTTTCCAAACTATCGCTTCAAGTACAAAGAAATTCCCAAAACTGAAACCGCATCTAAAATTCCGAAGGAGGCCACAGCGGCATAATCTAATTACCCGAATTTACCCCGGCAAGAGCAAGAAAGAAAGCTCGGGACGTAAAGCAGACGCACGTATTTCCCGCTCAATAAATAAATCCTCATTACGGTCGGCGCGTGCAAAGGCCCCATATCATATAGAAAAAGGATCTCCCTCTCTCCTTGCCCGGGCTCCCGGAACGAAAATTACGGCCGGACGCGCTTAGTAAAACGAAGGGCGCGCGTAATTTGTTTTTATTTATTTTTTATCTGCCCCGCCGACGTCGCGCTCCTCGCTCTTGCGGTTTTACGGGCCTCTCCGCGACCCTTTCCGAGCCCCGCGCGGCCGTGACAAGCGAAGCGATGCCAAGAGGGATGGACCGAGTCGCGCGGCGGCAGCGGCGGCACGAAGCGAACCGCCCGGAACTCCTTACTCCGCGGGAAGAGTATCGCTCTCTCTCTCTCTCTCTCTGCTTTTTATTCGCTGCTGCCGCTGCGGGTCTTCGCCTCGATGAATGGGGGATGCTCTCTTCGTTGCGACGAAGGTGATACCCGTTACGCTTTGCGGCGCTTTAGAATGGGGGTTTTCTGATTTTACAGGAGAGAAGGCGGAGGGCAGGAGATGATTCGGGGGAGAGGTCAGTTGGGATTGCTGGAGTTTCGAGGAGGAAAGATGGTGCGGTAAAATTTTTATACAACTATTTTCTTTTGCTTAACGAGACTTGTCTTTTTTTGAAAATCGATATTGAAATAATAACCGTGAATTGTGCAACTTTTACTTTTTTTGTCCAAACAAAACGTCCTTCTTTCTGTAAATATATAATAATATCAAACAGAATTTTTACATTCCCTCTCCATATATATACTTCAGCACATTGCACAAAAAGCGAACGCTGCTGTCTCGGTGAAACGCATTTCGCGGCAGAACAACTTTCCTTAAATTATAGATCCGCCATTTACAAACAAAATAAATGCATAAAATAAAAATAAAACAAAACAAAAAAAATACACCATAGCCAAAACTAAATATACGCGGGCCGAGCCCGACAAAGTGTATTCCCCTGTCGCGCGGTCTCGATTTATTTTCTTACTTTTATTCGAGCGCCCGGAATATATATCCCGAAAGCCGCGGCTTCATTTTTTTCCCGCTCCCACATTTCGATGCATTTGGGCGCGGTAACAAAAAAAAATTTTTATTCCCCGTCGAATATTAAACCAATTCCGACGGCGGCGGCGCAAAAACGAGCGGCCGCCGCCGCCGCGGCTTAATGCGTCCCTGCAGCCTTCGCGGTGCATAAATTGCCGCGCGCGGCGCGGCTCGACTTCTTTTTTGCTGATTATTTCGGTGCGAGATGTGGATACACAGAGGGACGCCTCTCTCGCATAATGCCGGACGTCCCTTCGCCGCGCGCCGCTGCTCTTCTCTCTCGCGCGCGCGCCCCGAGACCCCAAAAATTTAGCCCCGACGGCCGGAAGGGGGCATTTAAATTTTCATTAAGCCGCTCTGCCCCCCCCCCCCTCCTCCTGCCCCCGAGCAATTTGTATGTGTACGCCTCGACGCCTCCGTCGGTCTTTTCCTGCCTTTTGCCATCTTCCAAGCCCGTTAATGTCGATGCAAATGGTTGTTAATTTTTTGGGGTAATGTTCGCGCGAAATGCACTTTCGTCGAATTTCATTTCTTCCGATGTTTTTCTCCAGTTTTTGGTTAGAAGTTTATTTTTCACGGCAATAATTGCTTGATTTTTCATTTACATAAATTATAAGAATCGTTTTGAAGTTTTCGAGGTTTTATATATTGCATTATTCCAACTTACATCTTTTATAGCATAAGAGAAACTCGAACCTTTCCAACGCTTAAAAGACGGAAACTAGATTCTAAAGAATGGGCTTTTAGTTGATTATTTTTCGGTTAAAATTTTCTATAAGAAACTCACTACCGCCGGTATTTTCAGTATCCCTTATTAAATTAGTTGATTAATATCACTTTCAACACGGAAAATATCCACAGCCTAATCTTTTAATAACGAATTACCTTCAGCCTGGAAATGCTCCCGATAACCAAGAAAAATTTCTTTATAAACTGCAGCAGTCATTTAAGTCCGGGGCGGCACGTGAGTAAGGCGGTACACGCCGGGAAAAGCGAATTCGTCGCTTTAAACTTTCATCCGGGACGACGTCGAAATGCGAGCGTGACTGAAATTTTCGTGCCGGCGGGGTATTTAAATTTTCATTACAGGCGGGAGAGGGAGCGGTTTTCAGCTCTGCTCATGTTGGCTTTTTTTATTGACCCCTTCCGCTCATTGTTGCGGTTTTTTTTGCAGCCAAAGAAATTGTCGGTGCATCATTTACGCCGATTCGGGAAGACGGAGAGAATTAAGTGTTTTAGGCTGTATTTGATGTAGGCTGAATTATTAGCTCTTGGAATGCAGTGAAGGATCTTTTTTGTTTTGTTTTAAATTAATTCTTGTAGAATATTTATTTACTTAGAAAAGTAAATCCTATAGAGGTAAACATTGTTACAGACGCTAATATTCAAATGCTCACAAACTTACCACTTGGAAAACTCACATAAAATTTGTGCATTCCCTTAAAGATAATCAAAGCAGTAATACTCCTTTATTTTTAACGTTATTTACTTTATTATAATATATTACTTCCGAATTCAGAATTAAAAACGGTATTTCTTTTAAAACAATGGCAACAATGAAATTCTTTTGTTACCGTAACGCGTTACCGTGACACTAAGCATGTTTTTCACGCGCAGTACAATTTTAAAACACATTTATTTCCCTCGCTTGTAAATGCAGTTTTAATGTTTTCTTTAATTTTCACAATACACAAAGAGATTCAAAATTTTGTTGGTCTACGTTCATGCATTTATTCAGATATTTTGTGAGATGCTTTAATGACATCACTTTACAAATTCGCGCGAATTGCAAAACGTTAAAATCGTATTAAGCAGACTTAAAACGATTACGGCTTAATGACATTCGCTTATTCCCGGCACTTTTAAAATAATTTGCGCACCAGCCATTATTATTTTATATCTTTATAAACAATGTCCTCGAAACGGGCTTTTTGATAACACGATAAAATTGCAAAATTTTCGCTAATAAAAGTCCTCGTTTACATTTATTATTATTAAAGAAAAAAAAAACTTCTCCCGTTATGCATACATCCCGTACGGCCGTATCTTTCTCACGAAAATTCAAAAAGCTTTCGCGCATCTGCAACTTCGTCACTCCCCCGTGTCCTCGCAGCGAACTATCAAACAAGCCGAACCAGGGCCGGATTTATGGGGGGGCTTGGGGGGGCTATAGCCCCGGGCCTCGACTCTGGGGGCCTCATCATTCAAGAATTTTTTTATTTTTTAAAAATATGCTGATAATCAAATTATAATAAATAATAGATATTTAT
>JAWWML010020326.1:0-18207 GCA_035047165.1 Ormyrus rosae
GCGAGCGGCGCAGGGGCAACTTAATTTATACCCCGCCAGAGCGCTGATTTTAGGTAGCGGCAATTGCTCTAATCATTTTCTACAGTGAGCAGTCGTGGCGCTCAAATTCAAATAGTTTCGTCACAAAACTAACAAGGAGGATAGTTGGCGGCTTGTGATTCCTGAAGAGTCCAAAAAAGAGATAATCAAGATAACTCACGAAAGATTGCGACACCCGAGATATTCAAAACTCTAACATTCATAAAAAATTATTACCATTGGAAATCCATGTACCAAGATGTGAAAAAGCGTATATTACAGTGCGACTTATGCGAACATGTAAAATATCTCTCGACTACGATGGAGGGAGAATTACAGTGCGTAATGTAAGAAGGATTGAACGATTTAGTTACAGTGGATTTCTATGGTCCCCTCCCTCGTAGTTGAGGGGAAGTGGAGTATATCCTTGTTGTCCTTGATGCTTTTTTCTTGTTTGACTATACCCAATGCGACGCACGACTACGAAAATATCCCTAAAATGTATTTTTGAAAAATATATTCCGGAATGTGGGAAACCGAAGAGAATACTAAATGATAATGGGACACAATTCACAGCTCATGCGTGGAGAATCAAGTTGGAAAGCGAAAACATTCGACCGGTATACAGCTCGATAAGACATCCGCAATCATATCCCACTGAGAGGGTAATGCGAGAGATCGGTCGCATGTTTCGAACCTTTTGAGAAAACAAACATACGGGCTGGGCAAATTCCGTAAAGAAAATTGAAGATCTCTTAAACATTACTACCCATTTTAGCACTACCGTTACACCTCAAGAATTACATTTTGGAAAACCTTCTCAAAAAGAAATCGACAAAATAATTAAATTCCCAGAGAAACCAAAGATAAAACACGATTATTTGATAGCATTATTAGCAAAAGAGAATATAAAAAAAAGTTTTCAACGCCGAAAGAAAAATCAAAAAATTTCGAAAGTCCAATTAAACATCGGTGATCGAGTTTTATTAAGAGTGCGACACTTATTGAACGCGCTTGATAAAGTGACGAAGAAATTTTTCCACTTGTACGAACGACCAGATGTAATAGAAAAAATAATTGGGAATAATGCATGTTTATTCAACGACCCGAATAAACAAAATGCGGAAGTAGGAATTTATAATCGGGCGAACTTGCGAAAATATTATTGTAATCCGTAAAAAGAAAAAAAATTATTGTAAATTAAAAAAAAATGTAAATATTTTGTTTGACGTAAATAAAATTAAAGAGATTGAGCGAAATAAATGTATACGCATATATATATATGCGGGTGAAAAGAATTTGTGTACACAACGACGACTTAGGGATAAGGATTATATAGTTTTATATATGTATATAATGATGTAAGCGACCAATAGGCTTAATGCCTTTATAGGTTTAAGGCGAGTTATGTTTAAGTATAAGTCTAAGTTAAAATTTTAAATCCTAGCTAGGAAACCAATGTTAAGATGCAATGACGTCAATGTACGCGCGTATAATGTAGAAGAAAAAAATATGTTTTCAATAATGAGTATGGGTTGGACCTCGTCAAGGATGAAAACGGTTGCCTACCCTCATTTATCGGAGTCGTATGTTTCGCGCAGGATAAGTAAGCAAAATGAGAGCTTTTAAATGGCGATGGGTTTGTCTGGAATTCGCGGGGAAATCTTGTATAAAGCAACAGAGAAGTCGACAGCGGTAGTCTTTACAAGATTATGACTAGAAAAGGGTGAGTGTTGTAACGGGCTTGATTAAATAGCCCGCTCGTAAGCGGACTAATTATTAGACGCTACCGCGAGAGCGAACAAGAGCAGGGCGCGAGGCTTCGTGCTTCCGAGAAACAAGAGCTCGCTCTCTCTCGCTCGGGTCTTCCACCGTCCAAGCAAGTCACTCCTGGAGAACGAAGGGACCTCGCGATCGACAGTAACTTCGCATCACATCGCTGAGGACTTAAGTATTGGAGGCGGCCAACGTTCGTAGCACGCAATTAAATAAGACGGTCCCGGGTGAAGAGCCATCGATTCATCCACGGAAAAGGATTCTAAAGATAATTTTTCAATTGTACATCCGCTTGCCTATCGCATCCGATTCCGTTGAGTGTATCTGGTCTTTCCCGCGTTTCACTAGACTTTGCGTATCGTCGATCCGTAATAAATTTGTTACTGGTTTTCTAAAATAAATGATTATACGCGCGAACATTGCGAGTTCAAGTAGTTTAGAGTGAATGTTATAATAGTGCGCGCTTATTTTTGTTAAGGGGTCAAACACCAAAAAAAATTTTGAGGAAAATCATCTGTAACAAACAAAATAAATTATATACATAAAAATAATATACTTAATATATATACAATTTGTGATAAAATGAGCCATTGTAGAAGGTCCTAGACTCATTTTATATAGAGATATGCAGTGTTCTAAATTTCGGCTTTGGCGTAAGCCAGAGATTGAACCGATAAATAGATTTGGACCTAATTAGGCTTAAATTGTTGTAAATTTATGCCATTATGGCGTGAAGAGTTGTATGTTTTAAAATTATTTGACTAACTAATTTTTAACATCTAAAAACTGTCTAAATAATGTCAATTTTATAAATTTATACAAATTTTTAATTTTAAAAACTAGTTAGCTAAATAATTTTAAAACATACAACTCTTAATCCCATAATAGCATAAATTTCCAACAATTTAAGCCAAATCAAGTCCAAATATGTTGAATCTCTGGCTTACGCCAAACTCAAACATTTCACATTTTACAGGAAACCACAATAAAAGAATTTATTTAAAAATATAACACTTTGGCGCAGCACTAAATTTTAAACTTAGAATAAAAGTTAAAGATGATTAAAGATGTTCGCACTCCATTGTTTCAACTTTTAACTTATATATTATGTTTGTATATTATTAATTAGTATTATCACATCAGCTACATCTCCTCTTCAACAAATATAACTTTGAAGTGATCCATGCGCATGATATTCAAAACATTATAACGTTTACAATATTAGGCAGTGCTGACACGCTAATGGAGAAGTGCACATTTGTAATGGCACTTATAAATTGTACTTTCAAAATAATATTTTAAATACATTACTGCATTGAAAAGTAAAGCCTACATATAATAACAATTGAAGAGAACCTAAAACAAAAATGAAAGTTCTTTTTAGCTTGACAGCTTGAAGAAACAATGGAACTTTAAAATTTACCTGTTTTCAAATAGTAGCACTGTGTCCAGAAGTATCTTCTTTGATGACATTAAATGATTATGCACTTTCATAATTCATCAAAAATGATTGTTTACACTTCAAGGAATAAACAAAAATGGTTTACCTCAAAAAAGTGAGCCCGAGAAGCTGACTAACACACAGTCTTCGCTGCGACCGTGGCGACACGATTGAAACGCTTCAGAGCACTTTATTCAAAATTTCACAATTGAGATTTTTTTATCAAAGAATCCAGAAACGTTAAAGAATGATATACAAATATTTACTAATCTTAAAATAATAATTAAAATATTTTTATAATAATTTTTTTGTGCAATACAAAATTTTAGTAATTTTAATAATTAAATTTTAAGCTGTTACTGTTTTTATGTGGGTTTTGGATAGTATAGTGAATCCAAAAATCAAATAAAAAAAATTGATTTTTTTCATAATTTTAGATGTAAGACTCTGAAAGCTTTTTAGGATTACTGGAGGTGCCAAGGAAAGACTATATTCGAAGCAGTTGTAGTATTTTAAAATTTGAATATTTATTAAATTTAAATTTAATGCATATACATAAGTTTCGTATTGATATTTTCGTTACTCCACGATTTATTTAAATTTACTTAATTACTATCTACATCTAATTCCAATATACGCAAATTATCTCTTAAAATTTTATTTTATTTAATTTATACACTATCCGCGATCCCTAACTGTTAGAAATACTCCCGGGGAAGGTGGCTTCCTGGGCCGAGTTCTTCCTCTTGCGAGGTTACCGGCCAGGAAGTATAGGAACGCCGCACTTACCTCGAAATCGAGTGTTCAGCGCGACTTGGAGCAGACCAGCACTAGCTATCCGTCCTAGGCGAAGGATGTCGAGGAAATGGGGTGCTGAGAGCCTCTTTTGGGCCCCTTTTATAGGCGAATTTCCCTTTCTTTTCGGATTTTAATCCGATTAACTACAAAAGGAAATTTGTTTTTCTTTATATTTTAACTGGGTTAGCAAATTTTTAGGAGGGTGTAAATGCCTCCACCGCGTGCACTGCGATGCGCGCTCTCGTTTGAGATACCGCGCGTCGCGGTTGCATTTTCCTATCCGAAGTTATACGAATTTGTTGTTTTTATTTTAACATTATTTCTCGCGCGACATGCAAATTATGTAAACATGACGCGCGAGGCTCTCAGCTGAACGCTCTCGAATTCGAGCGCGTTGCAACTCCCTTAATAAATGTTTCACACTTTATTGTTCTTTACCTTTCCAAATTTTACAGAATATTTTTCAAAAGAACTTTAAATAATCGAGGTGCAAAGGACACTTTGCAATTAGTAAGAAGCGTTGCTAATACAATTCATTCATATACAATTCAGCCAATAATTACAGCATCTGGTAAACTTTTGTCCCCTATGTTAGTATGTTTACAGGAAACTACTGATAATGAGTTTGGACTCAGAGTTCACGTAGAATTAGTACAGATTACACCGAGTAATTTGGTTGTAGTTTGTAGTACATCTGGTAAATTAATGAAAGAACACGTCAGAAAATGGATAATAGAGTGCTTAATGCTATACTTGAAAGAAAATACTTTACTTTTAACGAACAGTTGGACTGGATAATCAGCAGATCATTTGACTAGTTGCTTAACACCTGACAAAAAAGATTGTGTTGATCTATTAACAATACCTACAGGTACAACAGGAGCTTGTCAACCATTAGACGTATATTTTTTTAGACAATATAAGATTTTGGTACGTGCATTTTACAATCAAATATTGTTGGAACAGACAGAAGAACAAGCTCATAATAGAATATTTTTCTTAAAGATGCACTAGTTCACAATCAGCTCACAGCTGAAATTTTTCGACCAATGCTACAATACGCTTGGTATAAAACTGGATACGCTATTGCCGCTCCCGGGAAGTTTAAAAATGTAAATGAAGTTTGTTTCAATAAAAAAGAAATATTAAGTGATTGCGCCGAATGTGAAAGCTCTGCATTCATAAAATGTGCTCATTGTAACAAACTTCTATGTTTGACATATTTTTTAGACAAAAAATGTACTTTTTTTAAAATATTGGACCTCGCATAAACTTAACTAATTAGTTTTTAAAGTATAACAAAATGAAAAAATTAAGCATTACATCTTTGACTAACAGTTAAAAAAAATAATAAAAAAATTAAAAAATAAAAAACAAAGTAATTTTTAAAAAAATTTTAAAATTACAAAAAAAAAGATGGAGCCACTCTATTTCTCTACGTCCCAGTCGTTGGCTCTGGGTAATGCTAAAGGGGAAATATACATAGAATTTTAGGTTTTACACATCTCAATACGTCAATGTCAAAATGTTATCTATTTAAACATTAATTGTATTAAAATCGTTAATGAAACAAATTCAAGTGACACTTAAATTATTTGACCTGTCATTACATCTAATAATTAAAAAAAAGTCTCGCTAATATTATAATAAATAACTCCACAAGCACAATTTAAAAATTGGCTTGAATCAATATTTTTTATACGTTAAAACGTGATTTAACAATAATTACAAAATTTGTAGGATGATTAATTCAAGTTCTAAAATAAGTATAATGATAGTTCATACAAGAAAATTAAGATCAGAATCGTGTAGAGTGACCCCAAACACATATAAAATAGTCATTTAAGTCACAACTGTGTAAGGTATTGTGACGAAGACAAAAGAGAAATGAAACAAAAATTTGCTCGATTTACGTGTGCAAAATTTCGTAAAAAACGGCGAAAATTCATAACTTTGAAGAGTCAGCACTAAAAAATATCGAAAAGCTAGGGATTAGGATAGGTAAATCTTCCATGTGGGTACCACATAGAACACTTTCTGCCTAATAAGACCTCTCCGGGCGCTAATAACCTGGGGACCTTCTCTTGTTAGAAGAGGAAAAAACGCTTTCTTTGGGAATTTTTTGTTCAAATATTTTTAGTTCAAATAATTATCATTTGAAGAAGTTTTAAAAATTTTTTAAAGCAAAAATAGCCACAAATGACGCGACTGTATCCGATCTCCCAGAGGTCTAAAAAAATGCTGTTTTGCGGTGTGCAGCAGAACTCAAGACTGGATCGTCTCAAACAAAAAACCCGTTGAGGTTAGTTAAATAATAAGATTTCTGTGTACTTGAACGAAACAAATTTCCAAAATATTAATGTTGGAGAAAATGGTGCATGTTAGAAGAGAAAATTCGTATTTCGAAATTTCTTTCGGTAAAAAATGGCTCATTTTTCGACTATAAAAAAAAAAGAAAAAAGTCTAAATTACAATATCGATCGATTTAAATATATTGATTAAAATTTTTTTTCCAACTTATATTGAGTCGTCCACTCCAGGACCAGAATGGCCACCTTCTTCATCAACGGAAGCCTCGCGCCTTTTCACGCGTACAAACCCTTCCTCCTTAGAAATCATTTTTTTCTGAACTGCAAAGTTTCCGCAGGCTCAGATTGTGACTTTGTCGGATCCATCAGATTCCCACACTGGTTCATCCAGGTTTTTGTATTGCTCACACAGGCTAGCCACGTCGACCTTCTGCTCCCGGACATGTTGGCAAAGAAGGTCCTCAGCTGCCTCACAGTGGTTTAAATTAAACTGTACTATTTCCATTTTGCCTTTTCTGCTGCTCTTACTGCTGCTTGGTAGGCTGGGCAAGTGTAACTACCCGCAGCATGGTCACTTTTCTCGTTTCTGTCTTTCCCACGACAGAGAATAAAATTTGGTTTGTTTGTGCAGCTTTTAGCTACATGTCCCGTGTCATCGAATTTCTAGCAGCATCTCACTTGTTTTTCCGTTTAATGCTACCATCCTTCTTACAATTATCAACGCATCGTGCGTAAAGGGGCGGGCAGAAATAGCAAGGAACGGGTATACTCTTCGGTTAGTACGTAGGGTTTCGCCTTCGCTTAACCAGTCCCAATCAGTCACGGATATGTGTGCATGAACCAGCTTACAGACGGACTGACGCTCGTCCAAGTGACATAGATTCCGATCTCCGTGCTCAGTACGCACTTCCTAATTAAGACCTGAAGTGGCTGGCTTCTCTTCACCGATCACAGTGGCCACTTCGGCAGAGCAGGCTCACTTCAGCCCTTCAAAAACTGACAGTGAAAAGCACTGCCAGAGAATCTGGGCACTCTCAGTGTGCTGTGACGCGGGAGCACCGGGAAAGGAGAGGATTATAGGATAGAATATGTAGATTTAAGGGATGGCTAATTTATCTATTGGTCTGAGGAGGGTATTTTATTTCCCCTCTACCTCAAAGACGTATTCGGACGGCATCACACAGACGCGCAGACCGTCGCAGTGCCCCGGCTCTTCACATCTACAGAGATTCTGCCCAAATTGGTACTCTGTGCGACACTTTAGAGCTCACGACCGACCCGATAAGCAACCTCCTTGGTTGCTTTGGTCAACCTATGTTGAGCACATTTCTTGCAAGTGCTCAAGCGATGTCCTTCGCCGTTGTACCTGCCTGCAGCAGGTGTTCTTTAAAGGACAAATGCGAATCCAGAATAACTTCGAGATAATGCTGTCCACGGTTTTGTTTTTCTTGTCTCCTAATGAGAAGGTGGTATATATCCTTTACTTTGTCCGAGTTGTAGCAGTCTCGTTTAGTCTGCGTGATAGATTAGCCACTCCTGCACAACACGCTGGAGATGGCTTCCTATACGACAATTGTCCAAATGCGTAATTGTAAGAAATGCAAAGCAAACTTATCACACCAAGTCAATCCGCTGGTAGCGACTCCTCACCGATAATTGCTCAATGCACAATTTGTAGAGAACGAGTTACGAATCTTTATATAGAACTCTATTTCACGAGCTAAAGAACATTGTTAGGATCGGAGGTTTAATAGAAATTTTGGAACTCAGTCATAGAAATAGTTTTAACGAAATTTATTATATAATAAAAGTAACAAAATATAATAACAAAAGAATATAAGACTGAATAAAGTTGTTTTCTCACGCGGAACTACGCTGCGCTCTGTAACAAAACTAAAACGAAAGACGACGTTAACGATATCGCTTATTCGTAACTTATGCGTACTAGCTGAGAATCGGAATCTAAGAACGTAACTTCGGCTAGGGTGGCAGTTCAACTGATTAACCATTTGTGTTCATACCACGCGTTAATCAGCCCTTTAAGAAAGGCTTGGCTCAGTTCGCCAAGTGAACTACCAATCGACAGCCAAGCGCTGATTATTTATACCCCTGGAAAGCCGGGAGAAAAATAGGGAAAGTGTGAAAAGTGGGGTTAGCGGGAGTGTCGCGCACAGGCTAGCGCGCGTTGCCCCTAGCAACGACTGCTCGCGAGATAGGGGGAGCCCCGCGGCTTATTTACCTCGCTACTTTCGCCGCGCTCGTTACCTGTACGTAACGAAGCTAGTACTACCTGACAGGTAGTAATCCGTCTTCTCAGCTGCCAATCCCATCTCTTTGTTCTTCATTCAGTAGAATATTACCTTGATGGCTTCATCTCCCGCATACTGAATGGTTTCTAAGGTCTTCGCGATAACGACCAATGCGACATCGTCTGCGACAGCTAACAATGATACCCCCATTGGGAGTTTCTTCTTGATCAAGCCTTTGTACAGGATTTACCAGAGCAATACACCCACGACGAAGCCTTGAGGCACTCCTGCTGTAATGATACAGTAGTGGGTACCTTCATCGCTGTCGTAGCTGAGTATCCTAACATGTAGGTAACTGGAGATGATTGTCCTTAGGTAGAATGGAATCCCCAAATCTTCTAATACTCACATAATGTCCTTCCATCTTGTAGAGTTGAAAGCGTTCCGACTGTCCAGAGCAGTGATTGCACCGTGCGGTAAGCAGGAAAAGGTCCTATCATCTGCTCTACTGTAACTGCTCGCATTCGAGTGTAATGAACACACCTTTTTGCGATGGATCTAATGAAATTCCGGCTGCGGACAATCCAATATCTTCTTGAAAGGTAACTTTGCATTAGGGTAGGTCCCCCGTGCAAGGTAAAAAGATGTGCTTCCTCGACAATAAACGAAGTAATATGATGATTATTCGGTAAGATGATGGGATGTCTTTCAGCCTCTGACAGAAATTCTGTAAACGACCTCCTACTTGCAGAACTCCTTGTTATTCCAAAAAAGGGGAGAGACGACTGAGTGAGCTTGAGCGATGCATGAATCCGTGCTTCAGTAAATCGTTGATTTCAGAGCTGTAAGACTGCGCTTGAACAACCTTGAACACGCACCTACTCAGCTCTAACTCGTAAGCCAAAAGCCAATCTCGTTTCTTCTCGTTCTCCTGTAGTCCGGAGTTGATCCTCCACCGAATGATGCGGGCCACTCTTCTGATTAACCTCTCAAAAGACGAATACCTTGACAACCAACGAGACAATCCTTCGTCTACCTCCTCCGTGATTGAGCAGTGAACCTGAGTCTTCTTTATCTCTAGGTCGGTATCTAGAGCAGCTTCCACCTCCAAAGGCCATTCCGCTTCCGATTTGCATAGTCAATCCGGTCCCTTTCACCAGATAGCCGCTTCTTGCAGCTGCTCAAGACTTAAGTCGCGTGTAGCCAAGTCCGCGGGATTTTCCGCCGAGCTAACGTGCCTCCAAGTGGCTCCGGGCAATTTCTCATGGATGTTATTCACTCGGTTGGCGACGAATGTTTTCCAACGCGAGGGATTTGAGGCAATCCACGCCAACGCCACCTTTGAATCCGACCAGCAATGAATCCGTAGAGGTTGCTTCGGTAGCGCTGGCAGAATGTAGAACACTAAGGCCACCAATAGTCCCGCACGACATAGCTCCAATCTGGGTAGGCTGATTATTTTAAGGGGCGCGACCTTTGCTTTAGCCGTCATCAGGTGAGAGAAGGTATCTTAATTAGCTCGAGCTGAGGGTGCTGCCCTTTGAACTGGATTTGACGGCATCGGCGTGTCTCAATCGACTCCTCTTATCCAAAGTTGCTGCAAAAGTATCTTTGGCCGAATGATGAAGGAGTGCAGCCATCCAACAGGGTCGTACAAGCGAGCGATAGCCGACAAAATCACCCGTTTGATAATCACTTCGTCATTCGGAGATTTTCTTATTCTGAAGCAAAACGCATCTTCTGACGCGATCCAGCACAAAACCAGGGTACATACGGTGTCCTCCTGATCACCTGGCACGCCGACTGCAGTGATTTCCTCGGAATCTGGCAATAAATCCGATCTTTTGGAGGCCCACTTGCCTACTTGCATGTCAGCAGAACCCAGGATGCCAATCAGCTCATTCCTCACCAATACTGCCTCCTCCGCACCGGAAAAAAAATCATCGACGTAACGTCCCTTTTTTATTACTTCGGCTCCTCGAGAGTAGCGCTGGGCCTCATCCTCAGCGAGCTGCAGCAGACATACGTGAGCCAGGAAAAGAGCACAGCCGGTGCCGTAGGTCACATTCAAGTCTAATTGTTTGAACGGGACCGCCTTGCGGAAAGCGCCACAAGATCCTCTGCCAGTCCATATCCTCTGAATGCAGCAAAAATTGGCGGAACATTTTGACAATACCGCACTTGAACACTACTCGAAAAAAAGCCCAGCCTAACATGACCACAAGAACATCCTCCTGGAGCTTCGGACCTGTATACAAAAATGTGTTTAATGAGTTACCGTCAGAATTACACTGCGACGCATTAAACATTACGCGGATCTTGCGGCTTCCGTCATTCTTGAAAACCAGATGAGGTAAATAATATGCCGACTTACAGTTCACCTCCGAATCCGGAATAAATTCCAACTGTTGCAGGGTTTTATACTCATCTAGAAATTCAGTATACTTCGCTGCCAACTTCGAGTGTCGTTGCATGCGGCGTTCGAGGCGTTGTAGACAGCACTCAGCTATGGGCCGTATATCATTGAGTACGGGCGGCTTGGAGAATGGCAGTCGCATTACGAAGCGCCCATCCGTGTTCCGGCGGTGCGTTTCCTTGAAATGCGAGTAACACTTGTGCTCATCGGGGTTAAACTGCTGCTTCTTGGGCACTTCTTCGATCTCCCAGAAGCGAGTGACAAGTTCCGTAAGGCTTTGATCGATAGAGATGTGGTAGGCCACGGCGCCGTCATCACGCGCCGCCACGTTCCCCGTTGCGCCCATAAGCACCCAACCAAAGACCGATTGCAAGGCAACAAGCGATCCGCAAGGTCACCTTTTGATGCTGGGTCGAAGCGCTGCAGCGTTAGCTGCCGAGTTCAAAATGCAATCTATTCTTTTCGACGTGTTGAAGTTAGGGTCGGCCAATTTCAGCTCTTGCAGTTCCGGCCAAAAGGGCAGCGTCACTCGCTCGGCACCCTCGTCGTAAATCTTCTCAATATCAGGGCGGAGAACCTTAAACAAAATTCATTATTATAATCGGATCTTGAGACTGTCGAGACTCGATGTTTCGACGTCGCTGTTGGGTTCCCGCCTACTCACGATACTACTACTGTTACAGAGTTTCCTTTAAGATTGAGCGCTTGCGAAACACGCTCCGATATAAAGCACTCGGCGGCTCCGGAGTCGAGCAGTGCTCGCACGGTCATGCGATGACCGGACAATACCTCCAGTACGACACACGCTGTTGACAGAAGCACTCCCTTCGCGGTAGAGACCGCTCGCTCTGGCGACTCAAGGCAACATGAGCCGATACAATTTCTTGAGTGGATGTGGTCGCCGCCATCGATGCATTTAAATCACCGGAGATACCGTGTAGTTTAGTGTGATGGGCTTCACCGCATACAAAACACCGGTTTTTTGAAGTGCAGGCACTCTGCCTATGTCCAGCCTTCAAGCAGTTGAAGCAGAGCTCTGCCGATACTACGTGCGCCCTCTTCTCTTCCTGCGAAGAACGCACAAAATTTGTACAGCAACCTACAAAATGTTCTCCCTGGCAAAAGGAACATTTAACCGACCTTTCTCGTCCCTTCCCTTGCATCGCGACATGTGCCGAGGTGGTATTGCCCTTTTTCTGGCCGAATTTTTTACCAGCTTTGCCTGCCTTTTGTAACATACTATTCGGAAGAACCTTGTCAGCAAGCATAGTGCCGTCCTCGTCCATGTCGATGACGTCCAGAGTGTCGAAACGTCCCTCCAGGAAGTTCTTCGGGTCAGTGTACTTCGGGAACGTGGAGATCCTTTCTACTCTACCTCCTTGGCCCAATCCTTCTTGGTCTCCGGGGGCAGCTTACATTCAGCAAAGTAAATAAAGATATCATCCCACTGGTGGACTGGTCGCTTTAAAACCTTAAAAACATTAATGCTCTCATTAATAGTATTTAAGACTTGGCTGAGATGAGATTTTGTCTCCGTCTTCGCAGCAGGGATGTGCGCTATTACTTGCATCTGTGCCTTAAACCTTAAATATGAATTATCATAACGCCGACACAGGATCTCCCAGGCAGTTGCGAAATTAGCTGCCTTCTGCTGACTTTCTCCAACGCTCACTGTGCCGAGTACGTCACCGACGCCGATGTGACAGTTGCAGAAGTTTCGTTGCTTCTCGTCGCAGTCGAACCCGCTCCCGCGGTGGGGGGCGGCTGTAATCATTGCTTGAACCACAACTTAGCTTGTAAATACAACGATAGGCCTTGATTGTACTGATCCTACTTAAAATAGTCCTTTTGATTTCCAGCCTCTCGATGCAACATGACATCTTGTTCGGCAAACGTCTTCCAATACGCCTCGAGCAAATCCAATCTAACTTCCACATCCGCGTCAGAGTACTGGACTGCAGCCAGGTTCCTTGCGAGAGTCGCAATGTTCGTAATCAGAGCTCCAATTCTGCTTTGGTCTTGCAAAACCGTTGCGAAATCCGTCACCTTGGCCGATCAGTTGCGGTGCAGGGTTTTCGCAGACGTATAGGTAAAAACGCCTTTCGACGTAATGCTGCCGAGCCGTCGATTCTTTGTTGGCACACAATACATCCACTCCTTGCCTTCCGTGGAACCCGTCTTATTGCTCACTTGAGTGAGTAGAAATGGTGAACGAGTTATGCATTCGGTGAGCCGCGGTCGGAAGGTGTTGCAAATTACTGGTGGCAACTCTTTTTCAGCTTAACGCGCGGCGACTTCTAATTGAAGTACGAAGCGATTGCCAATAACAGTTTGTAAATAAATTATTTACTTACGAAAATACGTACTAATGTCTTTAATTTTTAATTGTTCAATACTCCAATTCTATGCATCGGAAAAAAAAGGCTTCGGACTTTTTTACTCAGAATTCTCCTCTCTATCCGATGGTATAGTTTTATGTATACCTTTTCGGACCCTGTATGTATAACATAGTACAGTCATATTTTTATTATTATCATTATTTTATTATAATTATTTACATTAGTTTCAGCAATATTGTTCGAATAAAATTAAAAAAAAATTATTTTTCTGTGGCTAATAATTACTAGCGAAAATTAAATTGACTTCAAATTTTTATTTTTTAGGACTTAATCCTTTTTCAAGCCGAAGATTTTTAGCCGTCTTGAAAAAATACTGTTCATATTTTTAGAAGTCCGGTCGGTCGCTGATCATGAACCTGAGGTCAGATTTGAAAAATTCAAAATGACGGATCCAAGATGGCGGATGCCAATTAAAAAGATTCGTGATCAGCAACCGGCCAGACTTCTAAAAATATGAACAATTTTTTTCCAAGTCGGCTCAAAACCTTCGGCCTAGAAAAGGGTTAAATAGTCCAGTAACGACATTTTTACTTAAATTTTGTTTGCTGTTTATTAAATTCTAATAGATTAAAATTAAATTGGGCCTTTAAGCTGGACCTGTTAGGTCGCTTGGCTTTTTGGCTTTATTATTTTGGTCAAAGCTGGACCGGTCACTTGGCTTATCGACTCAAAATAATATTTTATTCGTTTTATTTTTAAATCAACTTAAGTTGGACCGGTTAGGTCATTTGGCTTATTAGTTTGATTTAACTTTATATTTTCAATAAAAAGATAGAATGTAATGAATTGAAATCTTAATTACAAATAAATCGATTTTTAGTACAAGTGAATTTCTTAAATACAAATAAATCAGAATTGTTTGAGTTTTAATTTGAACAAAATTTATTTAATGAAATTGAAAGATTAATTAAAAATATTGAAAAAAAAAGAAATTAGTAAAAGTGGCAAGTGTAATTCAGGAAATCGTAAAGTTGTCAAATTTCGACCTTTAGGCTGAGATTCCCTGAATTTGACTTTCTGCCCTTATCTCTATGCATTTAGTTTTCCTGCAGTAAAAATATCTTTCGAATTTCGGGCCTACTTTATGGCTTCGGGGCTTACACTGTTGCATGTGCGCTTTCTGGACAAGGTTGGAGGAAAGCGTTACGTTTTTATTTGATCTATTTTACGCAGGACGTAACAATAAGAAGAATTAATATGATTAATATATTAACTACTATTTTATTTGCCTAAATGTTGCACCAGTTATTATATACACATTCGCACCCACTAAAGTCTTATTCATTTATAGCCATTTATGCTTTAATAATCCTTTTCAGACTAAAATATCACATTGTCTTTTTAAACTTCAACGCTTTATCTTTCTTTGAAATCAACCTAGTAAAATTAAAAGAATACGATTTATGAATAAAAAACAATCTTTTTTTCAAATTCCGTGATCAAAATCGATTTAGGAATTTTAAAACCAGTTGCACATCTCTAAACTCTTACGTAAAGGAAAGACTGTGTAGGTAAGCAAGTATCCGCTATAGTCTAGGGGCCCAGGGGGTTTTCGTAGCCGATGAAGGTCCAGTCACTCACCCAAGTTAAGAATATCGAGGGTGTTTTCTGAAAATTGTTCTTTTAAACAGTTATTAATAAATTAATTGTTTATGTTGAGAAAATTGTGTGTGGGAGGAACGGGAAAGAAAATCTCAGGCGACACCCTGGTTGGAATTAGATTTATTGTTTCATAACCGAATACAAAAATTTACGGAGTAATTCGAACGCACAAAAAAAACTAAAAGCACACTGAACACACAGGCAGCGAAGCCGAAAAAAAGGGACGACCTGTAGCGGCTCTCTCCGCTCCCTCGCGCTGGCGATGCTAGTCTGACATTTCTCGCGATTCTTCGGCGCTGGAAGGCGTCCCACATCCTGCCCTCCCGTGGGGAGGAGAAAGAAGCCCGCCGAAGACCGAAGGAGAGTCTCGACAAGAAACAAAGGACGCATGGCTATTTAAATAAACAATAAATTTCGAACGTTTTATTGCATTTTGTCTCAGGAATCAGCTGATTTTTATAAAATTGAAAAATTTTCAGTTGAACCCGAGATATTGTTAATCAAATTTTGTAATAAACAAATAAAAACTTCTTTTTTGGCTCATTTTTTGAATTTACAGAGTCAAAAATTATTGTTTCTGAAATTTTATGAAAATATTATTTTATATACTCGTAAAGTTGCTTAAGTTTTAAAATGAGACGTGTTAAGTTAAAAAATTCGTAGTAAAACCGAAGTTGTAAAGCAAATAGTAAACGCGGAACGTACTTATGCAATGCATAGTTACTAAATTAACAATATCTCGGGCTCCACTGAAAATTTTTCAAATTCATAAAAACGACCTGATTCCTAAGACAAAATGGGACAAAACTGTAGTTTTAAAATGCGAATCGCATACATAATCTCCAGTCCATGGCGTTTTAAACAATTAATTTATTAATAACTTTTTAAAAAACCAATTTTCAGAAAAACACCCTCGATATTTGTAATCACCGCACCAAAATAGGTCTAGAAAACTTGGGTAAGTGACTGGACCTTCATCGGCTACGAAAATCCCCTAGTCCCCTAGGACTAAGGTAGTTGAGTCACGGAGAAATGAGTTTCTAAATTTTAGTGGCAGACCCTTCCTGATCTTTCGACAATCGTAGTCATCAACCGGTCACTCCTCCACCTAACAACACGTACACATATGCACATATAAAAAAAATACAAAGGGTATTCCGCATTAACATGGGTAAAATGCCCTCAATTTTTTTTGCTTCCTCCTAGAGGAAGCATTCTGATAGTAATTTTTGGAGTTGTTCGAAAAATCGGTTATAATTGTATTTTAAGGTGTCAGGAACAACAATAAATGGTTTTTGTGTGCGCGTGCGCGTGCGTGTGTGTGTGTGCGTGTGTGTGCGTGTGTGTGTGTGTGCGTGCGTGTGTGCGTGCGTGCGTGCGTGCGTGCGAGTGTGTGTGTGTGTGTGTGTGTGTGTGTTTTTTTCCTTTAATGAAGAAAGAGGTTGAAGGGAAAAATCTTACTAGACCGTGGCATAACATTGTTTCTGGGGTCATCGAAATAACCCAGAGCCAATGGTACCGTGTGTTGGATTCACACCAACTAAAACTCCTTCGTTTTACAATCCGAACAGCTCATCCAATTGTAATCCGAATCCTCTCCGTTACCTTTATCAACCCTCCGAAAAGGTCCCCGTGCTCCGTCATCTGAGGTCCTTTATCCCCGCGGCACAGTAGCCCTTTTGGTAAGAGAACTGGTAAAAATTCATGTTTTAAGCGAGTTTTTGAAATAATCAACTTTCCTTTGCGCCGTTCGATAGGTACTATAATTACCTAAGATACTCCGTTTTCGTTCAAACGATATCAGTTGTTTTCAGCGCCGGCTTGGTGTCACTATGTGGCAGATTTTCGTTTTTTTAATTTTTTAGTGTTGTTTGTTGACTCTGTGTACTAATGTTATTGTGTATATGTATAAGTGCTTGTATATAAATGTGTATATACGTATTTTTGAGTGGATATTTTACATTGTACTAGCTTGGTTGACCTCGTTCTGTAATTCCATTATACACTGCCGTTTGTTTTCGCGGATTGTCTTCTTCAGCTTCCTTTTAGCGTCTTTCAATTTCCGATTGCGAGCTTCCACTATTCGCAGTCCTCTTCAAGTCTCGTAATATTTCTTTCTTGCTCGTTGTTGCCTCCTAGTCCGGTGGCACTCATTTCGAGCACTTTTGATCTCCTTGTTCCACCAGTATACTGGTGGTCGCTTTTGAATCGCTACTCTTCTTGGCATGGCTGCATCGCAGGCTCGAGTGATGTCATCGATCACCTGCTCAGCTTTGTTGTTTGCCGATCCAGCCAATTGTGTTTCTGACAGTGTTTGCAGAAACATCCCCTTATCAAACTCCTTTGCTTTCCAGCCCGCTCTATTGTCTCTTATAATCAACTATTATATGACCTGGTAATCACTATTTGTGTAGTTTTCACTTACGGCCCATGAGTCAACCTGTTTAATAAGGCAGCTGCCGATGAAAGTTAGATCTACAACGGATCCTGCATTTCCTCTTTTAAAGGTAAAGGTGTTTCCTTTATTAACAAGAACCAGGTCCAAGAGGGCAAATGCCTCCAGTAGCACCTGTCCACTTTTATTGGTTCTTTGGTTACCCCATTCTACTGCCCAAGCATTAAAATCTCCTTTTTTCCTTCGACATCCTGTACTAGTCGGTCGAGGAACCCTTGAAACTGCTCGATTGATGGATTAGGCGAAGCGTGGCAGCTGTATACGTATATATCTTTTATTTTCACCCGTACGAACCCTTCCTCCTTAGAGATCATTTTTTCCTGAACTGCAAAGTTCCCGCAGGCCCAAATTGCGGCTTTGCCTGATTCATCAGATTCCCACGCTGGTTCATCCAGGTTTTTGTACTGCTCACACAGGATAGCCACGTCGATCTTCTGCTTCCGTACATGCTGGCAAAGAAGATCCTGAGCTGCTCACAGTGATTAAAATTTAGCTGCACTATTTTCATTTTGTCTTTTTCGCTACTCTTACGGCTGCTTGGTAGGCTGGGCAAGTGTAACTACCCGTAGCACGGTCACTTTTCTCATTTCCGTCTTTCCCACGACAGAGTATACAGTTTGGTTTTATTTGTGCAGCCTTTCGCTACATGCCCCGCGTTACCGCATTCATAGCAGCAATCTCTTCTGTCCTGTGCGTCTGTGCACATTTTGGCGATATGGCCGAAGCCAAGACACTTGTAGCACC
>JAWWML010020347.1:0-18202 GCA_035047165.1 Ormyrus rosae
AGGGTAGGTGTGATCGGAGTCGACATCCAAGGCTAAATTAAAATATCTGGGGACTGGGTGAGCGTTAGGCTCTAAAATTCCAGGTAAGTCATCGCTAGGCTAAGGAGAGACATATGTGTCAGTTTGGGTGAAATCTGTCACCCGCATGTCATATACTCTCCAAGTAAGTATAAATTTTGATTACAAACTCACATTTGATAAACACTTAAAGTATGTACAGGAAAAAGCAAATGGGCATTAAATATCGTGAAATTTTTACGTTAAGTATGGTGGGGCGCACATCCTAATACTCTATTAGCATTTTTCAAAAATTATGTCAGGCCTATAATAGACTATGGTTCTTTTATTTATTACCCTACACAAAAAGCTAAAAGAGAAAAAGTAGAAAGGATACAGTATGCAGCAATTAGACTGTCACTAGGTGAAAATGGAGCACCCCTACTAATATTCTGTTAGACGAAGCTAAATTTATTATTTTACAGCACAGAACGAATTTTATGTACGATTATATGTACAAATTTTCTACTAAAAATATTTAGCATAAAAAGCTCTATAGCCCGGTCAACGATTAAAAACTATGCAATGGATATTATTACAGACCGAAAGAAGTATACCAATATTTTTAATGAATGCATTAAAAGAGTCACTAGTATTGAACAATTTAACTAGCATTTATAATTACGATTATGCAACTATGCAGGCACGTGTAAATACCAATATCGACTTTGGCTTAAGTCTACAAAAGAGTAATAGTCCAAACGAAATGTTTAAACAAAAGTTCCATAAAGTTAATTCGCTTAAAATCTTCACTGATGGGAGTAAAAGTATTCACGGTCTATCAATTGGAAGTGCATGCATTTAGTCCTGAAATAAACTTCTTCAAAAAAAAAAAAAGTATAGATAATAAAGCATCGATCTTCACAGCTGAATGCCTTGCAATTTGGGACGCCATGGATGTTGCGTGCGAATTTTCTAATTACAGTATCGATATATTTACAGATTTGCTCAGCGTAGTTCAATCCCCAAAAATACAGCAGATATTAATTATCACATCCTAGAAATTCGGAACAAAATTATTTCAATTGTGAACAAATGTGCAGGGAATCCCACCCTTACGATTTATTGGATACCCGCTCACGTGGGGATCACGGGCAACGAAATTGCAGACCAATATGCAAAGAAAGCCACAGAGCAGCAACCATCGACAATGTGTTTCCCTTACAATGATTTGAAACTTTTATTTAAAGATCTAGCAATGAAAGAAATTAATAAAATAATTAAAAACCAAATATTAACCAAAGGACTAATTAATTTCAAAAAGTATTACCAAAAAACAACAAAGCCGTGGTTCAATGAGAAAAATTTAAACAGGGACTTTATTATCACGCTATGCCGATGTCGTAGCAATCACAACTGTCTAAAAGAATCGCTCTTTAAAATAAAAGTTGTAAATGATACTAATTGTGAATGTGGATGTGAAGTACATGTTATATGGCAATGTCCACTATTCGATACACGGAGAAAGGAATTATGCAGGTCTCTTGGTAAAATTTAGCTATTCCCGCCGTTTGATATTAAATGTTACTTAGGACAACCAAATTTTAATGTAATGCGCCTAGTTTATATGTTTTTAAAAAAATTTTAAATCGCCATCTAGTCATCTGAAAATTATACTTTTAAGGTGGACATAAGTAGTCCTATACTTAGTCTATTTCTTTTCACTATCTTTATACGTTACTATTGTATCTAGCTAAATAACTTTTGTAAACATGAATTAATAAAGCTTAATTAAAAAAAAATAAGTTTAAAATAAAAATATATATTTTTATAGAGAACATTTTTTTAATTATTAGAGTTGCATTAAATTGAAACAAATATGATTAAAAATAATTGAGAATTCATGTATATATATTATAATAATATATAGATAATTATAAATAATGCAATCTACATAATATAATAATATAATATTATAAATCTTATAAATATATAATAATGTAAAAATAGTAAAGTAGATAAAAGACTGGACGGACGGATGGGCGGAGACACACCAGACGTTAATATTTTAATATTATATAGATATAGATTGGTTTAAATATATGTGATTGAAAATTAATTGAGTGTTTCAAATTATTTCTCAACCCTATGCAAATTCGTGTTGCTTGGCCCGATCAATTACTGGTTTTGTTGAATAAATAAATTAATTGTCAGGTGCGTTGGGCAACAAACAAATTATTTAAAAACGCACCGTGACAATACAATGAAAAAATTTTTCAGCTTTCCCTACAGTCTAGAGCGGGCAAAAAAATACTTATGTATTTGTTGGCAGATAATATAAATACATAAATAAAAAAATAGGTGTTACACCTATGCGCACGCGTTACGTATATTATTTTTCTAAACGTGTGCGCCAAATTCGACTTTCCATGCCTGTTTAGCGTGCGCAAAGCTTGTATCTTCCGCATCTTAGGCTTACAGTGCGCAAAGTGTAGTTAGTTTGTTCTTTGTGCAGTTAGTTCGTTCAGTAAATTTTTTTCCCCGCTTGAACTGAAAATTTTCTGAAACGCTTGAAATGCTTGATTTTGGATGCTACTTTTTGGTATGAAAAGAGGGCTATTTCATGCTTGAGTTGAGAAAAGTCCATTTTACGCTCTTGTAATGAAAATGTACTATTAAGAAGTACTAGAGTTGTGGAGCAATACGTAAAACAGTTGTTCTTTTAGCTTTATGACCGTGTAGGTTAAACTTGCTTTTTATTCTTTACCTAAATATACATTTATTTCTTCAATAACATTTCATTAAAGAATTACAATAGAAAACTCAAAACTGTTATCTAATGATTTTTAATAAATGGATATTCCCAAAATCCTGCTTCTATAATAATAAATTGAATGCTAGGATATTCATTAATTGAGAATATTTTAAATTATAGGCATCTGGAAAAAGTGAACAATTTTTGAAACCAAATAATATATGCAAGAGTTTAAGTAATTCGCAGTATAAGATACTTACAGGCAATAATGTGAACAAGGTCAAACCTAAAGTCCTAGCAGTTATACCGTTGACGAAGGTAAAGTAACACAGTGTCAATGTTTTATATAACTGTTATAAAACATATTGTTCATTTATTTCTAGATAATTTTAAAATTTGATTTTCAGCCTAAAGTTGCTTAGTATTTAGCACTTATTAAACAATATTTTTTAAACTCGAGTATGCTTTGATTTGTTTATGAAGGAGATTTACACACATAAGTTTGTTCCCATTAAATTATCTAAAAAAAAGAGGCAATTAATTTGAAGAGTAAGGTACAGTCAGAAGAAAAAGTTCTTTGCTGCTTACTCGTCATAGATGTCAGATACTTCGTATTTCGAAGCACATTTCATATTATAAAGCACAGAAGTCCAAAAATAAAGAATTATTTATTTTTATGAAAATTTATTAAAAATTCGTTTTTTTTTTTGTTTTATTTAATTAAAAATAAGCAATGAAATGTTTGTTATTTTGACTAATAAATGCTTTCCCACATTCTTTGATACTTTTAGAATACATTTCTGAAATTAAAAAAAAATGAGTTTTTTTTCTCATTTTTGACTGTACCCTCCCGTGTAAAAAAATTTTATGCGGCACCGATCTAGCAGAAGTGCCGCATAGATATGCGAAAATAGTGCAGCGGTAATGCCGCTCTGGACACTGTAGTGTTTGGAAGAGGGTAAATAAGAGACATTAGATGTTTTCAAATAGAGCTCGGTATTTCGACTAATTACAATTCCGAGTCGTACTCGACGTCGGACTTAAGCCTCGCCTCGCACTCACTCAAACACTCCCGAAGCTCTACGCGTACCCACACATACATATGCTACACTCCCTTCCGTTCATTTTGTACTTACATATTTTTTTTTTATTTGATTAAGATGCCTTTTAACCATTTCTCCTGAGTCTAACCTAATGCGGTAAGTTACCGGACCCAATATTTTTTTAATCATTCCTTTTACCCACGAAGGGGTGTTTATACTGAAACTTTTCACCCAAACCTCATCCCCTTCTTTAAATGACGCCTTCCTTCTCCCACTAGTGTTGCGGGGCTGGCGTTCTTTTTCTAAATCATTTTTGTTTTCCACGCTTGGACGTAATAAATCAAATTTAGTTCGCATTTCGCGACCCAGCATCAACTTGGTTGGTGTTTCGCCCGTTGTACTATGTTTAGTGGTTCTGTATTCTAGTAAAATTAAATCTACTGCTTCTTGCATTGGTAACTTATTTTTTTATCAGTATTTTAAATTTTCTTTTAAATGTTCGAACAAAATTTTCCCGTGCCCCATTTGATGCTGGGTGTTTCACCGCTGACAATGTTTGTTTAATCCCTAATCTTTTTAAAAATAACTTGAATTCTGTACTTTTTTTTTATTTATTTTTTTTTTTTTTTAATTTTTTTTTTTAATTTTTTTTTTTTTTAATTCTGTACTTCTATATTGCGGTCCGTTGTCGCTTACTACTTGAAGTGGCAATCCGAAACGTAAAAATACTTGTTGAAATTTTTCGATTGTTTTTGTTGCCGTTGTTGATTTCATGATAAATACTTCTGGCCATTTTGTTTTTGCATCGACTATTAATAGGAAATTGTACCCCTTAATTGGTCCCATGAAATCGGTGTGTAACCTTTGCCATGCTTTTTCTGGCCAACTCCATGCATGTATTTCTCCTTTTACTGGATTATCTGCCACTTCAATACAATCACGACAACTTTGCGCTAAATTTTCGATATCGTCATCGATTTTTGGCCACCAAACGAACGATCGAGCCGTCGCTTTCATTTTCACAATTCCTGCGTGCGTAGTATGTAATTCATTTAGTATAACATTTCTTAATTTTTGCGGTATAATAACACGGTAGCCCCACATCAAGCAATCTTGTTCTATGATTAGTTCATCTTTTCGTAAATAAAATGCTTTTTTGGATTCGTCGATCTCTTTTTTATTGGGCCAACCATTTTGGACAAATAATATAATTTTTACTAAAATTTTATCTTTTCGTGTTTCATTTGCAATCCGTTTATTATCTATACATGAGAACGTTTCTTGTTTTATATAATTCAAGTACGTAAATTTCGCTTCTTTTTCGTCGATTTCATTATCCTTAGCCTTTGGTTGTAATCGCGATAATGCGTCCGCGCTGTTTTCTTTAGATTTCACGTATTCAATTTCGTATTGAAATGCTTTTAAAAATTCCGCGTACCTTTACATCCTACGAGCTGCCATAAGCGGAATTCCGTTTTTGTTACCTAAAATTCGTGCTAAAGGCTGGTGATCTGTTCTCAAGGTAAATTTATTTCCATAAATGTAATCATAAAATTTAGTGACGCCAAAAATGATGGCTCTGGCTTCTTTATCAATCGCTGCGTAGTTTCGCTCGCTTTTTAATAGAGATTTTGCCGCATACGTGATCGGACGTTCACCTTCTGGAGTCGCATGTCAAATAGTAGCCAACAGACCATAATCTGATGCATCGCAAGTTAAAATAATTTTTTCCTTTGGATCGAAATTGATTAACACTTTAGCGGACTTTAATTCTGCTTTTGCTATTTCAAATGCTTTCTGACATCCCTCCGTCCAGTGAAATCCTTTTTTATTTAAACATTCATACAATGGTTGAAATTTTGCCGCTCGGTCCTCAATAAACTTATCATAATAATTGATCATACCCAGAAAAACTTGGAATTCTTTTACATTCGTTTGTGCCGGTGCTTCTTCAATTGCTTTTACTCGGCTTTTCGGTGTATGAATTTCATTTTCGCTTATCTCTAATCCTAAATATTTAATTTTGTTTACTAAAATCTGACATTTTTCTTTTTTTAATTTTAAACCGCATTCTCTTAGTTTCTCAAAAACTATTTTCGTATATTTAATATTTTCTTTTATTGTTTTTCCTTTTATCACGATGTCATCTAAAAAAATTATCACATTTGGTATATTTGCTAGCAATTTTTCCATTTCACTTTGAAAAAAACCGGGGGCCGAGGCGATCCCGTACGGTAAGTATTGGGGCTGGTACAAGCCTTTGGGGGTGTTTAATGTTAGATTTTTTTTTGACTCTTCATCTAAAGGTATTTGCCCGTAAGCTTCTTTTAAGTCAACTTTCATGAAATATACGCCTCCCTCTAATTTAGCTATTAAGTGCTCTGTTTTCGGTAGTGGGTGTCTATGAATTAACATGTCCGGATTTACTGTTATTTTGTAATCTCCGCATATTCTAATTGTTTCGTCTGATTTTAATATCGGAACGACCGGGGTTGCCCACTCGCTTGTTTCTACTTTCTTCAATTTGTTTTCGCTTTCTAATCGATCGATTTCCATACTTAATTTGTTCTTTAAGGCAATCGCCACTGTTCGTGATTTATAAAATTTCGGATTCACATTTGTTCGCATTTTAATTATAAATTTAGTTTTATTGTACGAACCACTTCCTGGTGAAAACAAGGTTTTGAATTCTTTAAAAATGTCTTTTCTTTTTTCTTTTATAACCTTCTCTTCCCTTTGATTACTTACAACTCTTTTCCGTTCTGTCACTTTGTTAACCTTTCGTTTCAGCCCTAATGGCCATAACTTTAATGCGTATAGCCAATCTCGACCTATCAGCTGCGTGCCCGTTTTTCCTGCTACGTATAGATTTACCTTAGTTGAAATTATCCCATATTTAATTCCGACCTTTCTTAATATTCCCAACGGTTTGCAACGTTCCCCGCTATAATAATGTAATTTCGTTTCCGTTTCCTGTAACTCGCGTCCCCTGAAAAATTTTTTGTAATCTTTTTTGCTTATTATGGATACTTCGGAGCCCCCATCTACTTCCATCTTTATTTTTTTTCCTTCCACTTTTACTATCATATACTGTGGTTCAATTTTGATCGCGTTACACTTTTCATGTACATTTGTTGCCTGTATTTTAAACATGTCCGCCAAATACTCAGATTCATTTCCGGATTCGCTCGCGCTTGATTCACATCCTTTATCTACATTTTTTACGCTTCGCGAATTACCCTTGCGTGGAATTTTACATACGGAATATAAATGTCCTACCTTACCGCAGTTATTACAAGTTTTATTGCGATGCCAACAGTTTCTCTTATCATGACTTGGTCTACCACAACACGTGCAAACGTTGCCTCTTCTGTTTACTTCGAGTGCCGCATTCTTGTTCCTTCTATCTGTCGATGATTTCGTTTGTGTCCGATTATCTGTTGTCCTTACTGTATATTTCCTTCGTTGTCTATTGTTCTCAAATATTTGGTGTGTGTTTGCGTCGTTTTCTTCCTCACTGTGACTGTTACTTATGTCTTCCTAATTTGAATTTAATTTCTCTGCCGCTTCATTAGCGCCGTCAATTGCCAGAGCGGTTTTTATTGCGTTTTCTAGTGTTAAATCTTCTATCATAAATAGAGAAATTTAAATTTTTTTGTAGTTTATCCCACTAATGAATTGATCGCAGATCGCTTCGTCTTCGTTTGCGAATGCACATTCATCAGCTAAACTGCGTAAATTCGTTATATATTTCGTTATTGACTCCCCTTCTTTCTATTTCCTCTGTCTAAAACGTTGTCGTAATACTGCCTTGTTACTTTTAGGTTTGACATAATCCCTCACTTTTTCTATGATATCTTTTAATAGCGTATCCTTGGGTTTTACGGGTGCACACACTTTTCGCACACTCTTATATGGCTCGGCGTCAATCTTTGTGAGGAATATTACTCTCTTCTTATTTTCATCGTCAATCTCATTTGCTTCGAAAAATAATTCCGTGCGTTCCACGAACTCTTCCCAATCATCTTTCCCTATTTTGAAGTCTAATTTTGCCGAATATTCGGTCATCTTTATCGGTCTTTTGGTTTCACTTCTTCCCGATTGCTCAGTTTTTGGTTCGACTTCTTTCGCTGGTTTTTAAATTTGTTCACTTTTTACTACTGACCTCAATTTTTGCCGTAATGTTTCTATTGTTTCATCTTCTGACGCTTCAATGTTCCTGTCTTTTAATTCTTGTACTAATTCTTTCTTTCGTAGATCTTGAATCCAACTTGTTCCTGATTTTACCACATTTAACCTTTTAGCTGCGGGGAAATTTCAGTACAAATCGACCTCCTATAAAATGCAAAATTTACCCATATAATCACTGGATACCTCAAGTAGAGTCCCCGACCTGACTGCTGGTCGATATATCGACCATCCCCGCAGCTAAAAGGTTAAGGCTATTAGCTTTTACTTTTATTTCCTTGTAGCATCGTTATTTTCCTCGTCGCCAATGTAGTGTTTGGAAGAGGGTAAATGAGAGACATTAGATGTTTTCAAATAGACCTCGGTATTTCGACTAATTACAATTCCGAGTCGCACTCGGCGACGGACTTAAGCCTCGCCTCGCACTCACTCAAACACTCCCGAAGCTCTACGCGTACCCACACATACATACGCTACAGACACTACTCCGCACTAACCGAACGTCTCAAAACTGATTTTGTAAATGCAGTACTGGTGCGGGCTTGGTGTAGCATTAATACAACATTAAATCTGCATGCATGAGTGATTTATATTCGACTCTCACGCTCACCGGAACACTCATTTTCGAGCCTATTTTTTATCCACCGATGGGGGTATGCAGTCATAGCTGCGTACGCAAAAACGAGTTTTTTTTGACATTTTAAAAAAAGCGTTTGTGAAATACCTTTATAGCCGTCCTCAAAATCTCAAAATTTAATTTTTTTATTGAAGTAAATAAAGTTTTTCTTTAATTTTCTTTAATAACAAAACTGTCAATATTAATAATTATAATGTTAATTCATTAAAGTAACAATTTAATCTATTGGTTCCTTCTTCTTCTTGGGATTTCGCAAAGTATTACACCTTGAAATTAGAACTCTCAGATATTCTTTTTCTGATAATATCTTTTCCTCGTTAACTTTTTTATTTACATAGACTGCAATTAAAAAAATTATAAAAATTTAGTATTTCAAATATATATAAAATGAATTTTTTATACTTACTAAAAACTGCATTATAAATATCTTTGGGGATTGACGCAGTTCCAGATTTTCCAGTTGGTGTCATTTCCGTTAAAGTTTCCTTGCCAACAATCAGTTTCATTAAGCGCCTGACCATTTCATTTGGCTTCTCCTTCCATCTCTGAACAATCAAGTTTAGTTCGATAATTGACACGTAAATGTTATAGTCTCGAGCAAGTCTTTTCTAAAACAATTTTAAATATTAATATTATTAGAATTAAATTAAAAATGAGAAAATATTAATAAATCAAACTTACTTTTCCAGGTTCTGGCTTATTTGAAATTATCTTATTTGTTTCCATCACTTCAGCTGTATTTTCTTGTTGTTGTTCTTGTTCTTGTTCTTCTTCAACAGCACCATGGTTAGCTGGATTTTCTTTTTCACAAACTGTAGAAGTTTCATCATCACTGGATTCGGAAAAGATCGATTTCTCTTCTAATTTGCGATGAGGCGTTTTTTTTCGCGTTCCGCTTCGATTTGTTATTATTTCGGCTTGTTTTAGAAACATGTCGCTTCTCGAAAACAACGGCATCAGGGAAAGATTCCCGCCTTGTTTGAGTCATCACTATGTCGCCAGTTAACACTTCTAAAGTTTACAAAAATTCTAAATCACTTGAAAAAAAATTAAATAAATTTATATTACACTTATTGCTTTCATATTATTATTACTTGTTAAATTACTTACTACTACTTTGAGTTATTTTGGCCGGATACCACTTACAATCCTCCCATTTCGCAAATAATTTGGTTTTCTTGTAACAAATTTTTTTTTCGCTCACTATACTCGTGGTAGGAGGGCTGCACTCTGTCCATAAAATTAAATGGTACATCTTTTCGACGTTTACCATATGAAGTACGCACATATAGTAGTCTAATTTTTTATTCGTGAAATTTTTTTATAATATATATATATATATAATGGATTAATGTTTTATGGACACAGTGCATCAGTTAACTGTTTTTAAAATAATTAAAATGCTAAAAAAAGCATCAAGTTATTTTAAGTATTCGCGTTCGAAGCAGTACTTTTATAAAAAATTATATTTGAGGAATCCTGTTTTAGAAAGCGAAGCTTCATCTATTTCAGAGAATGAAAGCTTAGAAAGTAATTCAAATTTATTAGGTTAATTAATATGAAAGGAATGCGGTGTGCGCCGGCTTTGGCGATATAAATATGCCGAGGCATGTTTACTTGCGAGGTTCGCCGCAACTTGATGTTAGAAAGTTAACATCGGGATAATATTCTGAAATATTATTTCGGAATATTATCTCAATTTATTAATGTACATTTTGTACATTACAAGGTTTGGAGAACTGCAGGAGTAGCTTTCCGGGACTGTCAGAACTGTGTAGCGGTAAAACAGTTCCTGGAAAACTCCAGATCAGGACAGCATACTCATTCCTTTGGCTCTGCTAATCCTCACTAGTTTTCGGAATGTGGAAAATATTGGTTGGAGGTTTGAGGCAACCAATAGTTGGTGGAGATTTGGATAACAATGTCTAAATCACATCCGTATTTGGTTTGTTGTTTGGAGGTATCGGTGAATTGCCATTACGTTTGGCCATCTAAAACTGCACATCATAGTAGGATACGAAATTCTGAGGAGGGGAGGGGGGGTCTTTGCGACGAAATGTCGTGAGGCAGGATTCAATTCTCCCTTACGAAAAAGAATTTTAGTACTTAGTATAATCCTTACTATAATATCGATTGTATTCTAACGATAGTTAAACTGTAAGTATAATTATACTAAACCTATAATTTCGCGATATTATAAGTATTAACTATAGTCAAGTATTACGGCTACCAAAATATCACTATAATTCTCACTTATTCACTATAATTCATTCCTATAGTGATATACTACAGACTATTATGCATGAGACTATAGTACTTACTACATGGTTGTAGTGACTTACTATAGTTCACGACTACACTACACTACTGAAACTACATTCTAGTAACATTACTATAGTACCTTTTTTTTAGCCTATAATTTCAGACTATAGCCAGTTACTGTAGTGACGTAGTAAATACTATAGTGAATATATAGCTTTATGAAGAATATAGTTTTAGACTATAATCTCAGACTATAGCCAGGTACTATAGTCATGTAGTAAGTCTACATGAAGTTTATGTAGCATGTAGTTTTCGACTATAATCTCGGGTTATAGTCAGTTACTATACTAATGTCATGTAGAATGTAGTTTTAGACTATAAATCTTGAACTATAGTAAGGGAATATAGTAATGTAGTAAATACTATATTAATATTATTTAGAATGTAGTGTTAGGCTATAATGTTGAACTATAGCAAGTCACTACAACCATGTATTAAGTATTATAGTATTATGAATAACAGTGTGTAGGTACGTCACTATAGGAATGAACTATAGTGAATAAGTGAGAATTATAGTGACACTTTGGTGGCTATAGTACTTGACTATAGTTGATACTTATAATACCGCGAAATTATTATAGGTTTACTATAATTCTTTTTCGTAAGGGCTACAAGCCAGCGTGCTGAATTCTTCGAACGTAAGAGTTGCAGCGCCTACATTTAAGGTGGAACTTGAAGGACTTGACAGCTGCCTCTCAGAGTCCGCCGAAGTGAGGCCCAAGGGGTGGAATGAACGTTTAGGTCGTGCCGTCGTTCGCTATGGCCTCTGCGATCGTATGGCTGAAGGATGACGCCGCTGTGAACATCCGCTTCAGCTCTGCCTCGGCTCCGTAGAATGTCGTGCCATTGTCCGAGTACAAATATTACGCTCGTATGTCAGCAAGAACGTCCTTGAGGACTAGACAGACACGACCTCAATATGTACGGCTCGTGTCACCATGCATATGAAAATGGCAATGTATCCCTTCGATGACTTGAAGCCTCTACCTTTGGACGTGCAGACAAGAAATGGACTTGCGTAGTCGACGCCTGTCGCTCGAAAGCGGGGCCTGGGGTGATCCGAACGGCTGGGATAGGAGCCATCTGCTGATTCTCTGGGCGCGCCTGGAAGCGGATGCACCGAATGCAATGCGTGTACAGCGACTTGAGGCGTGGCTTGCAGCTGATGATCCAGTAGCGGCGAATGATGTAACTCAGCATCAGTTGCGAACCGCCGTGGAGAGTCATCTGATGCTCACGTCTAAGAATCAGCTCTGACAAATGAGTTCTTGCTGGTAGAACGATTGAGTCTTTCCCATCGTAGTTGAGGTGAGAATGTTGGAGTGGACGAACTGGTCCCTGATGAGGTACGCTACCTCCAGCGTGTCTGCGCCTGCATGAGCGTCATCCACATATATATGATTCCTCAGTACGTTGGCTCCGAGCGGCAGGTCATTTCCCTCGTCCCCTGCAAGCTGCAGCAGCGTTCGGAGCGTCTGGAATGGTGCGCAGCTGGTGCCGTACATGACAGTCAGCAGGCGTTGGTCAACTAGTACACGATCCGGAGATGGTCGCATGACAATACGCAGCCAATCAGTGTCGTCGGTGTGGATTCTGATCTGGCGGTACATCTTAACGATGTCTGTTGTGAAAAGGAACCTGAAGAGTCTCCAGCGCACGATGACGGTGCTGATGTCTATTTGGAGTTTTGCACCGGTGTGAAGGCATTCGTTGAGAGAAGTTGAGCTGCACGATCCATCGAAGATAACTTGGAGCTTGTACTACATCACGCCGTTATCTAGGTGACCGAGCCGCTCGTACTCGCTCATGAAGTTGTGATACTGAGCCCCGAGTTCAACGTCTCGCGAGAGTCGACGTTCCACCTGCTGCATGCGTGACACTGCGGTGCCCTTGTTGTCGTTAGGGCCAGGGTCCTTCTGGAAGGGCAGTCGAAGCACGTAGCGGCCGGATGCATCTCGTTCGTGCGTGCTCACGAAGTGGTCTTCACAAGTTTGTTCATCAGATATCAGGGGAGATCTCGATGGGATTTCGTCGATTTCCCAGAAGCGACGTAGTTCTTCTGCAACCGACGTGACCGGATGCAGGGTAATGCTAAATGCGTTGATGCATGGAGCATCTTCTTCAGTGGGAGGCTTCGTAGCGCCGATCAGGATCCAGCCAAACTTGGTGCTATGCGCTACAGGTGTGCCCGTTGAGACGCGAAGCAAGCCCTCTTGTATGATTAGGGCGCAGACGTCAGCACCCAGGATGCCGTTGACTTCTACGGGTCGATGGAGGTCGGGATCAGCAAGCTCGAGGCCCGCGATGTGCAGCCAGTCGTGGCGCTCAATACGCGAGGAGGGCAATAGAGAGGTCAGCTTAGACATCACCAGTGCTGAAAAGCTCAAAATAAAATTAGAGTTCGTTCTTGATCTGACGCATGCTATGACCTGCGACGGTGATGTCGCCGTCATTCATCCCACACCCTTGATATTTGTCTGAGAATTGGACTTTTTCAAACATAGCAGTTGAACGATTCGCTCAGTTAGGAAGTGACCCTCTGATGCTGGATCAATAAGAACCCTTGCTTCGTGAAAGAGCCCTGCGCTCGACTCCAAGAGTACCCGTGCCGTGCCCAGCAAGGTTTGTCCTCCCATACTTGAAACGTATGTTTGCGTCTTCTGAGGAACAGTTGCGCTTCCGGAAGCAGATTGAGCGCTTAGACCTGCAGGAATGAAGTCTCCGTGGGGCATCTCATGCAGGGTCGAGTGGTGAGCCTGCTGGCAGAACTTGCAGCGGTACTTCGAGGGGCACGATAGCGTAAGTTACAGGAAGGTGTGGGTAATTATAAATATTATACACACACACACACGCACACACACAGGTTAATAACGATAACTATATTTATTTGAAGTACGTCTTTACAGCTTGGAAACCCGACAGAGACTATTTGGCTATTGCAGATCTGCCTCCTTCTGCGAAGAGCAAGTGGACGTTCCGCTGGACAATAGACTGATAAGACGATCGGGAGATCGGCTCACCGTCGATGGATCATGTCTTCATTATTGATTTTCTTAAGTTGCTGCTGTTTTGTCTTTGCAGCTTCCTGCCGGAGCGATAAGGTGGACGAGGAAGATGCTCCAGAGCTGAGTCATATAACTCGCGCGCCCGAGCATTTAGTTACACGGAATGACTTTCTCGTTAGCGAACATTCAGAGCTGAGCCGAGGCGATATAAAAAAATATATATATATATATATATTTGGTCTATAAATATTTATATTCTGAAAAATATGTATCTTTACAAATGAAATTTAAATAACATATTGTTTATAAAATGATTTATATGTAACCTTTTATCTCTATTTTCAAGTAATTTTTAAAATTAATTATTTACTTCATAAAACCTGTTTTTTTTTATTATCTTTTAGATACAATAAGGAATCGTTTCACTTGCTAAGATTTATCCAATGAAAATCATAGATATAATAGAAGATACAGTAGGTAAGCTTGGAAGCGAAAGCGTAACGGAGTAAGACAAAGAAAGAAAATAAGTAGGTGACAGCTATCTTTCTCTGGTAGTTCCAATAGACAAAGACAGATATCCCCCTATCGGTTTCTCTCTTTCTATTCCTAAAACGATTTTGCTCATTGCCGTTCCGGCGCCTGCCTACTCTATCTTATACTATATCTCTATGATGAAAATATCTTTAATTAACAAGTACCGCGTTATAATCACGATGATGATAGTTTTGCTCATAGCTTTTTCGCATAGATTTACTAAATTAATTAGATACGATAATACAATATTCGGAATGACCTACAACTATTTGTCTGTGAACACAGAACATTCTATGAAAGGATAAAACAAAGTAATATAACCTATAAAAGTGTACACGCCAACTACCAATTAACTTTCATATCTTTTTGTTAATTGGATGTTGGCGCGTTTCCTCTAAATAACGGTCAGTATTACCGCGTATCGAGATAGGAATACGGATTTTTATTCTCCGTTGCAAACCGCTTCCTTTGAACTCAACATCTGCTTATTTTTCAAATAATAGGAGGACTTATTTTATTTAGATGCGATTTATCAGATGAAGATGTCCTCAATTACAAAGTACCGCATTATCAGCACGCTCATGATAGTGACTTAAATATTCCGTTTTACTCACAGCTTTTACTCAATTCCGTAAATATGATAATACAGTGCTGATTGGAGTCAAATTCAAATTTAGGCGGCTATTTGAAAATTTTAAATTGCCATTTTTTTTTCATACCTGCAACTTCGAAAAAAATTCTGGAATAATTTTTGTATTAAAATTAATGTGTGTGAATTTTTTCAGATTTTAAAAATTGATGGAACGTGGTCCAAAAAATTAAAAACTATTTTTTTGGAAACAGAAACAGAACAGAAACAGTTGACCAAGGCCTTTAGACTAAAAAATTCTTTTTTTATCATCTCACTAGGTCAAAATGACGGTTTAAACATTGTGGCATAACTTTCCGTCAATATTTCGAAGCAGTAATCAATTCGATTCAATTCGGAATTAGAACGTAGTTGGTATTATTATTTTAACAATTATTTTAACTAATAGTGTCCGTAATAATAATATTGTGTACGTAATTAGTATTTTTCATCACAAGTCCGCAAAATCGCCGAGTACAATCACCGGGTACGAGGATCGGCGAAGCCGGTAAAGAGCTTGTTTACAGAGCCAAAGGCTCTGGGTTCGAATACGGGTTAGAAAATTCTTTTTTATTTTTAGTACTTTAATTATGAAGTATCTCTCTATATTATAAAAATATATCGCCGCCGCCGCCGCTGTGAATTCAGCCAGCCCCGGTTACCATAGCAACGAATTGCGACTGGTTGCCATGGCAACAAGCCAATTGCCATGACAACCGTTGCCAAGGCAACAAGCCAATTGCCATGGCAACGGCCTTAATTCGTACAGTTACTATGCCTCCGGCCCCGCTGCCGTGAATTCAGCCAACCCCCTTCCCCTCCCCCGTCACCCCCCTCCTGAAAAGTCCCAATGATCGAACAGTCCCAATTACCGAACAGTCCCAATTACCGAACAGCTCTAAATACCGAAAAATATATCGCCGCCGTGAGTTCAGCCATTCCCCTCTCCTTCACTCCCCTCCACCCCTCTTCACCCCCTGCATTTCACCCCATTCACCCCTCTCCCGAAGAGTCCCAATTATGCAACTGTCCCAATTACCGAACAGTTCCAATTACCAAACAGCTCCAATTACCGAATAGTCCCAATTACCGTACAGTCCAATTTTGAGTAAAACTTACGGGGGGTTGGCGCGCGTAGCGCGCAGGGGGGCGGAGCCCCCCTAGTAAATGATAATTATTTAGTTACTCTGTCTACGGATACAGAATGAGTGCAGAAAAAATCATAAGAAATAAATATATGTAAAAGAATAGCAATACTTCTGAAACGCTGATGAACCTTACAGAAATATTGCTACAATGTTGATACATTGTAGCAACTCAATTACATTGAGTCGTCCCCTCCAGGACCATAACGGCCTCCTTCTTCATACACGGAAGCCTCGTGGAAAGCAATTTGCGTAAAAAGAAATTCTAACAAGGAAAGGATACTTGGCGTCCGCCTCCGATTTTCATAAAACTTCGCGGGTGAGTACCAAAAAATATTCGACACGTGTTTTTTTTTATCTGCGGAAAAACATATCTAAGAGGTGAAAACCGCCCTTAAAGTTCACCCCCAAAAAGTGTTTATTTTAATATTTCGAAATTTGTTAATGTAAACAACCCCTATTTTGAGCACCATGCACTTTAATAAGATTTTTGACATCGTTAACAAAATTTTTTTTGCGTTGTTCTACTTCTATTGCCTTTTGTATAGATGACATAGTAATAAATTTTGTTATTTTACGTGAATCAATGTGATTTTTTTTTTTTTAATATTTATATCCATCTGTGTGAAGCTTTAAACCACTGAGTATTTAGTTCTGCTTTCTTTACGAAAACCCATCTTTTTATATCAATATCATACAGATTCATTTTTAATTCTATCGCTTCTTTAACTTTTTGAAGTACATAAGTAGTTATTGCATATAAAATAGTTTTTCTGTCACCCCCTGCTTCAATTTGTAATTTCCACCGCCGTAAGTGACGATCGGTAGTAACCTTTCTATACTTCGACTGTACACTTTCTAAGGATACTGGTCTTTTTTTCCACTTTGCCAATACTGCACTGCCTGTTTTTATATTCGAAGTCTACATCTTCTTTATTCGGTAAACAAACAGGAACTTCTGCATAATCTTTATATAATTCATCGTCTTTTTCAATATCTTGTGGAAGTGTATCACTGTAGTCATCCTCAAAAAGTAAAGTATATTCTTCTTCTGTGAGTAAGTTATATTTTACACTATCCTTTATTATATTTTCTACAACATGACTTAAAGTTATCTCTTATCTTTAACACTGCTAGGATTGAAGATGAAAGATAATAAAGATACCACAACCAGTGGCTTAATAGTCATTTTCTAATTTTGAGGCAATGATGTTCAAGTAACAGCCGTAGATTATTTATTCTGTAATTACTATTTTAGTTAAAATAACTTCATTGCATTTTCATAAACGTCAATTAAACTTACTTTCATTTCTAATATTTCATAATTTTATCTCCTTTTTAAAATAAAGTTATGTTTCACTGAAATAAAAATATTATAATTACTACAATATTGTGTCATACACAAATAATTTAATTTATTTTATTTGTTTATTACATGGCAGAAACATAATGATATAATAAATAAATATAATAAATAGAATTGAATATATGTATTTACACTCAAGTGCGCGCCCAGTCACGAACTCATACACGCACGCACACGCGATTTTATGAATTTTATTCGTGAATGCCCATATTTAACATACACTCAATAAAAGATAACGAAAACTTTGTCAATATATTATTATATGATATTTGTGTATATATATGTGGGTATGTATATAATATATATATATATATATACACCGTGCCTGAGAGTATCCGTGCAGCCACTTTTTTTCACAGCCAGCAGAGATATCATTACGAAAATTCACTCTTAAAGGTTTTGAGAATCAAGGAATTCAATGTTGATATTTATTTTCAGGCAAAAGGCATAATTCAAAAAATAAAAAATTTAATTTTTCTAATCACTGGTGAAAGTTGGCCCTGTTTGCATAATCTAAAAGATTATTCAATTTCATAACGACAGGGCCTTTTCCGATCACCGTTCGATGCATTTTTCTATTTT
>JAWWML010020358.1:0-18193 GCA_035047165.1 Ormyrus rosae
TAGAATATTTTTTTCGCATTATAGTTGGTCATAAATTAGTTTTCTGCCCAACTATCTTGGTCAAAATTCCACCAGGGGTGGCAGCAATAATTCAAAAACAATACCTAAAATACAAAAATAATCCTACATTGAAATTTACATTGTAATAGACGTTCTTCTGCCACCCGCCACAAATTCCTCGACGTGACAACGATCGAGTGCAGCAGATGTTAACCGACGTACAGCGCCGTTACCCAACTCGAGTCCGCCCAGTGCGAACTCCTTTTGCTCTTCGGAAAGCTGACTTCTTGTCGTCTGCACTCGACACTCGATGTACGCCTTATTGTCAATGCAGCGGGGATCGGGAACGCGAATCAAAGGAAGGCAAATCCGAGTCCAATTTTATGCGAAAGAACGGCAATTTATTCGCGAGACAATTATCAAGAATTATCAAGAAGTGCAAGGTGTGTAGTACACGCGTACACACAAGCACGTAAAGTTTCGCGACAGCAAACGAGCAGCACGCAAACGGTGGTGCTTGCAAAGCATTGCAAGTTAATTATGAAATGATGATTAGTATTTTTCAGTAAAATTTTAATATGTGACAAATTTTATCACTCGAACGTCACGAATACCATGTACTGTATAAATATACACTCACAAGGAGAGTGTACGACATTTGGGTAATGGATTTTCCTGTAACTTTGGGATGCGTTTTCTAACGTTAAAATATAAAGGAAGCCGCGTCCGTTCGGCCTATAACGCTCGATTTTTTAAAAGTTACGAGGTCTTTTAGCGAAAAGATAAGAAAAATCGATTTTTGTTTAATCACTTATAACTTCTCAATTATTAACAGTAAAGTATATCAACTCCCGGCATCTGAAAGGTGAGATCAAATCCTATCGATTAAAAAAAAGACATTCAAAAATTTTTATTTGTTCAAAAGTTATAGTCAAACAAAGAATGTTTATTAAAATAATATAAAAAAATTTACTTATGTAATTATAGCCTAATTTTATTACAAATTTTTATTTAGCTATAACTTTTGAACAAAGAATTTTTGACGTAATTTTTTTTAATCGATAGGATTTTATCTCACCTTTCGAATGCTAATAGTTAAAATACTTTACCGTTAATAGTTGAGAAGTTATATATGATTAAACAAAAATCGATTTTTCTTACATTTTAGCTAAAAGAGCACATAACCTTTGAAAATTCGAGTGTTAGGCCGAACGGACGCGGCTTCCTTTACATTTTAACATTAGAAACCGTATCCCAAAGTTACAGGAAAATCCACTACCCAAATATCGTACTCTCCTTGTCAGAAAAAGACGCCTTTTATACGGAAATTCTGAATTCAATCCGCTCATTATAAATAGGTTTTTCTTTTCAGATCAAATAAAATCTTTTTGAATCGAAAAATCATAGTTTTCATGAGCAGAGGAAAATCCTCTCATAATCAATCCTCTTGCGTACAAGCGGATTTAAACTAGTCACAAAAGGACTGCTTCCTCGTCATGCAATCCTTTCGTCGAAAATGTAATTTTCATATGTTACAAAAAGAGCATAAGATCCTGGTAAACCCCGCCTTCGGGGAAAAACAAATTTTATACAAATATCCCGGAATAAAGTCTTTTTTCCCCGAAGGGGCTCGTTGCATAATGTACTATTTGGAAAAAGCCCCGGTAGGCCCCGCCAGAGGGGAAAAAAGACTTTTATCGGGAAATAGAATCGCACGTGAGAAAACCTGCTAGGACAAATATTGAGAAGAATTTCCTCTTCTGACAAGTAGATTCCTTTTGTAATAAGAAGACCATTTTTTACACAGTGGTTTTGTCGCAAAAAAAGTAAATAAATAAATAAATAAATAAAAGTGTTTTATAAAATAAAAAATTTTTTACAAACTTTCTACATCCACTTCGACTACAGCCCATAATTTTCAAGTAATAACTATATAATACTCACTCAGAAAAAGAATCCTCTTATAAGGAAATTATTTTCCTCTGAATTCAATCTGCTCATTATAAATAGGTTTTTCCTTTCATATCAAATAAAATCTTTTTGAATCGAAAAATCATAGTTTTCATGAGCAGAGGAAAATCGTCTCGTAATCAATTCACTTGTGTAGAAGCGGATTTAAACTAGTCACAAAAGGACTGCGTCCTCGCCATGCAATCGTTTCGTCGAGAATGTAATTTTCATATGTTACAAAAAGAACATATTTTCGGTTCTCTTACCCGGTCATAGTCTTTTTTCCCCTCTGGTGGAGTCTACCGGGGCTTTTTCCAAATAGCACATTATGCAACGAATCCCTTTGGAGGGAAAAAAACTTTAGTCCGGGATGTTTGTATAAAAGTTTTTTTCCCCGAGGGGGAAAAAACTTTTTGAAAAAAGCCCCGGTAAACCCCGCCATCGGCCTTTAAAAAGGCCCTTATTCCTTATTCCCCGGTAAGCCCCGCCTTTATTTGTGTTTTTACAGGAGTTTTTTTCCCCTTTATCTTTTGACTTTCTAGCGTGTTAATTCTAAAATTACAATCCTTTTATTACAGATAGAAGTCCTTTAGTAACCAATTGATTTCCTCTTGTCGTAAATCAATTTTTAAAATTGAAAAAAACGTTTGCGTTCAAAATGATTTCCTTTTGTGACCAATCAACTTGATTTAGAGAGGATTTTCCATGAGTCACACGAGGAAATCCGCTAGGACAAATATTGAGAAGAATTTCCTTTTCTGACAAGTGGATTCCTTTTGTAATAAGAGGACCGTTTTTTCAGTGCTCGAAAATTTACATTCCGTTTGAACGTTAAAGTTCAAACACACAAACCGAATACGATCTTCTGGGTCAAGTACACCGTGTTCGTTTGCGATGTAACAGAGTTTGTGTATCCAGAAAATTTGCCATCAATAAGAGCGGCACCGACTTTAATTAATTACAACGGCGAGATGAAAGCCTAACGGCAAGAAACTTCGTTACGAGAGACAATTATCGATTCGCGGGTTCAAGGATACAATAATTAGGAGAAGCTCTTACATAAAGGTTATTAAAAATGAATTCAATCCATTTTCTCGCGGCGTTCTCCAATTAAAGATGAAACGAAATCCATCAGAGCTGCTGCGCCGGAAGTGCAAAAGTTGTATGCCGGGCGTAAAAACACGTTTTATTCGAGGAAATGTTTTGCTGCCCGGAAAGCAATTAAAAACTAATTATCGCCAAAGGGATTTGTTACGTGTTGTTTTATTACGTGCTGTTTCCGTCGGCTGTGTACTTAAGGCTGGTGCTTGCTAATCGAAATATGAAAATGAAAACAGGGAAAAGGGAAATTTGTTATTTCTTGATGAAAATATATAGTAACACTTTTTATAGGAACATTTAGATTTTCATTAAATTACTAATAAATGATCGACCTCATTTCGAAGAACTAAGTTTTGTATTGAATTTCTCTTGGAATTGAATCATAAGATAGTTTAAAATTTGATTGATTATTTTATATGATGCAATTATTAGAGTTAAAATTTCAATTAGGCTCTCTGAATTTGTGTACCTTCCATATAAAATACATATAAAATATATACCTCATACACTGAAAAAACGATCCTCTTCTAACGAGAGGAACATTGAGAATCCTCTCAATATTTACGTTAGCGGAATTTCTATTTGTAATAAGAGGAATATTGTTTGTCAGGAATAGATTTCATTTTCAGACAAAATTATGGTTTTTCCAACTAAATAGAAATCCATTTGAGAGGAGCAGAATCCTTTTCTTATAAATAGAAATTCCGCTAGCGTAAATATTGAGAGGATTTTTCTCGTAAGGAGAGGAACCTCTTTTTCAGTGTAATATATACCAAACAATATATATATATATATATTTTTTTTAAATCAAACCTTAGTGCTAAACCAAATTCGTTTTCTAAGTAAAATTTAAAATACAAAGAAAAAGTTGAATTTTACACTTTTTGTTTTTCATTTTCGGGCGTTTTAAAGATAATTTCATATTATCTATCAAAGCCCGACCAATTTATTGTCAAATTTCGCTTGGGTTTCCGGCGACATCTCGTCTATAGATATTCATCCATCAGCCGGATTGCCAATGTTTCGAAACCAATTAATTGTTCATTGCAGTACTGCACCTTTTTAAAATGCTACCAAAGAACGTCCCTCCAAACCTTCAAAATGTCATTGAAACGCAGCAAAAAAAAGAGCAAAAATGAAGCACCTTCCAACATCCTCCTCCCTCCCTCGCGGCAGTTATTAAAGCGTCAGCTGACGACCCGCACCTCATTGAGAGCAATGAGAGCGCAAGTTTCCAGTCGATAATGCAGCGCGTCACCGCGCCCGAGACACGCGGCGGCCCCCTTCCACTCCCGACTGGTTCGCAAGGTCGACCACGACGATCTCGCTCTCCTCCGAGTGAAAGTCGCCGAGCGCAGAGATCACCGCCGCGAGTTTCTTTCCGAGATTTTTCGTTCGCGCAGTTGACGTCTCGTGCCGGAACGTCGCATATGCTCCGCTTACGGTTCGGTTTACCGTCGCGGTGATCGCTGCTTTTGTTGTTGTTGCTGGTGGTGATTGGCGGATTTGTAAATAAGTGCAACGCGGAGTGAACGAGTGCGTTGGTTTTCGAATAGGTGCGTTTTAGTTCTGACGGTTTACTTGTTTGTTACGTTTTCATTAAAGAGTTAATCTGTAAGATGGCTTGTGTAACGCGCAATTGCGAAACTGCTTTTCGTCTTGTTCCCATGGAAAATCGGAGACTTTTAATGATCAACAGGGGTTGCACTCTGCAATTAAAAAGCTGTATAAAGCTTCGGTTTTGATTCGAAAATTTTTAGATTTTACACTAAAAAACTAGCGAACTTCTTTATTAACAGAGAATCGGCAGTTTGTTTTCAATCAAAGTTAACGCCATTTACGCGACATCCACCCGACTGCAATCGACGCAGCAGCTTCATTCATATTTTTTAAGATAATTATATACTGAATGAGAAATTGCGCGAAGCGAAAATTCAATGATGAAAAATTTATTGCCTCTCGCTGTCGGCAAGATAAAAATATGATTAGCCTCGCAAGGTAACAGCTCCGATGATTGGATGAACTTCAGTAAGTGGATTGATTCTGTTATTGAAAAAAAAAAGACTTCTGCCAACTCGGTAACTCGGTTTAATAGCCGGAATTAAGTACTCCCCGTTAGCTTATCTGAAATTCTGTAATCAATTAGCGCCATAAATTGTTTATGGGCTGTCAATTAATAATGTTATAAAGTTCAAGCAGCTGCTTCATTCGTGCTTTACAGCGTCGTTTCGGCGCGGTTCTAACGACGAAATTGTCGAGATTTTTTTTCTAAAATTGGAGAATATTTTTGTCGCGAATCTCCTCTCTTTTTCCGAGGTGGAAATAACTTTTAATGGCAGACCTTCGGGGGAGGCAGCAGGTTTTCTTGCGAAAAAATAAATCTAATTTTGAGTAATTTTCGCAGAACCACTCTTCGGGGGGTCGCTTCCAATTTGACGGCAGAAACTTTTTCCCTAACTGTTATCTACATCCTTACGGAAGGTACGGATTCACCATCGATTTCAGGCTTCCATCCATTATCGCGGTAGTTAAGAGCAAAACAAAAAGGGGGAAAAAGTAAAAGCGTGAAATTCGTACGTTACCCGTGTAACATTTTACTCGTTTATATCTCTTTTTTTTCCAATACGATATCGCTGTAGAAAGGTTTCTTAAAAAAAGTTTATATTTCAGCTTACTGCAAGAGGTTGACCTATTTAACAAAAAAAAAACACCCATTAAACGATTTCTAAACATTTTTTCAGCAATGTTGCTTTACTCTGCAAAATCCATACCGAACGTTTGCACTACCAAAAAAGTACCTTTTGCAGTACAAAAAAAAAATAAAAAAATAAAAAAATAAAAAAAAAAAACAATTCCCCAAGAAATCCGCTGATTAAAGGCAGCCCATTCACATCTTCAATCTTATCAAGCATCTCCAGCAGAATCGACCTTGAAATAAAATTTATTCCCCTGGAAATAGCCGCGCGGAGACCCCGGCAGTAAACTCGCCCAGCCGAAAGCTCGCCGTTATCTCCGCTCTTGTAAACGACGAAATAAACCTTATGTTCCCAGATACATCTCGTCTTAACGAAGCTGCAGCGGCGTCTCTCTCTCGCGCGCGTGCGAATTTCCGGCGGGCGGTGCAGCAGCAGCAGCCCTCTCTCTCTCTCTCTCTCCCTCGACGCGGCTTTTTTCGAAAAAGGCCGTGCGCGCGTGTGTGTGCGCGCATCATCGTCCGGAGCTTCGGAGCGCGGTGGAAGGTGCGAGAGAGAATCGATCTATCTCTCCGCGGCGGCAGCACAGCGGCGGCGACGGCGGCGGTTACTGCGCAGCTCCGCGCCGCCGATATTTCCCGGGACTTTCCGGGCGCCGTCCGTCAGTATCCTCTCCGAGCGTCTATCGCGCGCTTCTCTATCTCTCTCTCTGTTTTCCCAGGTCTCTCTCTCCTCTCGCGACTCCTCGTCCGCGCGCCTCTCGGCACTGCACGTACACACGCAGAGCAGGCAACAGGTTGCGCGCTACAGCGCTGAAAATTAAAGCGCGCGCGCCAATTTCGAGAGAGTGCGGAGAGGGTGCCAGGAAGATTTTAGGATTGCCCGAGAATTTTCGACGGATATACAAGATATGAGCGTCGACGACGTGCTGAATTACAAGCCCAGCGAGGAGGAGGACTATTATGCGCTGCTTGGCTGCGACGAGTCTTCGACGGTGAGGAACTGATTTTTGTTTGTTGGGGAAGTTTTTTTTTTTTTAAGTGGGGATGCAATATTGAGATCGAGAATCGGAAACTGATAGTTTTTGGATTTACTTTTTGCTTTTTTGCGTATTTTTAAGATTGGCGTTGGGAAGAGCGAATAAGAAGGAAGTAGGACTGTTTCGAAGTTTTTGTAAAATATTTTTCTATTAAAACTTGGTTTATTGAAACTTGAAAAAGATGAAAGAGGCGACCAAAATGCAAAACTATTTGAATTTAACGATTTACTTGCCTTTAAGAGAATATTTAGCTTGTATGTCGTTAAATTCAAATTCGAGGTAAAAGGTTTTTCAAAATGAATAAACTCGAGTTTATTTTTTATTAAATCATTAATAGATTTAAAATTTTCAACTTACAGTCGGATGTGAAAGTCAGAACAGAAAAGTAACATTTTTATGCTAGTAGTTTTTGTCGAAATAAAATTAATACTGCTTCCAAACTTCCTTCTTGTAAACTTAAGTAACAATTTTGTATGAAATAACAAAGTTTTCGAAACTCACCTATTAAATTACCAAAGTACTTTAATTTACAGACGGGGAAAACAAAGTACTTTAATTGATCTTAATTCAATAACTAAATATTGCTAATAACATAACTTTTGTCTTCGATTTTCTATAATAACAAACGTATTAAATGATTCCAGAGTATTAACTTTAAAGCTTGAACAGATGTATGACAAGTTTCATTTTATCGAGAAATACAAACTTGTATTAAAATTCATTGTTTACCGTCGATAAGCTTTGTGAATTAAATTAAAAAATCCAAGGAAGATATTTGAAAAAAATACCAATAAATATTTATTCAATAATAAGTAATTTATTTAACAATAAGGACTTACTTTAAACTTGGTTTATTGTATTTGAATAAGCAATATTATCGCGTTTACTGCACCGAAATTTAATAGAAAAAACGGTAAAAATGAATATTTAGTCTTTTATTTTGATATTCAATTGACCCAATTAAATTATTTTAATTAACAAGATCTGCATTATTCGTTCCTCTCAATCAAACTAAAAAAAATGGAATCCATAAACAAATTTGAATAATTACTTGGAATATTCAAATTCTTAGTTAAAGTACTTAATTTTCTTTGAGATTTAAAGATTTGTATCAATAATTGATCTGTATTTTTTGTTGGTACGTAACTCTAAAATTTATAACTTATTTTAAACTAATGTGCGAATGCTACTTTTGCTTAAAACTTAAGAATTATTTTGCGAGACATAATTATTTTTTTTTTTATATTATAATTTACTAGAAGACATTTTTTTTACTTTCTATATAATTAGTTAGGTCATATTTCATAAATTATTTTAAAAAATCCTGCTACTTTTGATAAAATTTTTCAAGCTTTAGGTAAAGTTCTTAGAAACATTTTATTTTAATTTCTTAAAAAGTTTTCTAAAAGATCCTCAGAAACGTTACTTTAAAAGGAACAAAATGTTACCTTCAAATATACTTTTATTTCACAGTTTTTGACTTTACATTTCTCAAATATCAATATGGAAATAATTATTTCTGTGCTTCTTACATACTTTTCTAATCTTTGTCCACATTTATTTATTGTAATATTTCTATATCTAAAGAATACCCAAGAATGCCAAAATAAAAGATCGAAATTTCATCTAATATTCATGTTAATAACTTCGCCTCATTTATTGTTCTTCTAGAAAGTCTACTTTAATATACCGTATACGTTTTAATAATCTTAATAAAGCCGGCTAATTACCAAAATTTTCCGCCAATTTCGACGAATGAAATCAGCAATTCCAAGAGCTTCCTATTTATACGATTATTTTCCTTGCTTAATTTAAGCCCGGCAACCACAATCCTAATTCCACTTATAAACCATCGATTTTACAGCCGCATTCAGTCTGCGCGATTCTCCTTATCAATAAGCGCCTCCTTGAATTTTCATTATGCTCCTTTTCTTTTTGTCCGCATTTTCGAACGAGTCGCGCGCAGTTTTCAATGAAATCGAGTGACCTTCCTTTCTTTTTTCCTGCTCGCGAAGCCGTCAATGCTCATTATTACGCATTATTATCCACCTTCCAGCGCGGTTTTCGCTTGTCGATTTACGAGGATATTAATTTAATAGTCGGCTCGTGCATTTTTCATTCTATAGTCGCATATCGATTTTTTCCGGCCCGACGGTTTATTAATAATTTCACTTATCTGAAGTGAAAACATTTACGTCGGAGGTGATGATAAGCCGTATCGATTAACATATGTTCGGAGGTGAGAAGTTTCGTTAAATTCGAGCGTGGGTTTATATTGCGGGAAACAGAGCGAAAAATTCGGCGAACAAAGCACAGTAATTGGAGGGACCGAGCTAATATTTACTCCTGCATTAGCGGACGTTTAAATGAAAAATTAATTAGAGTGCGGGGATGAGGGTTTTCAAGCTGAAAAAGTTTTCCTTTTGTTACGAGAAGGATGTTTCTGTTTAAAAATTTTTGAAAAGTTCCCGAGCTTTGCATAATCTGTAGGAAGGATAGCTACTGCATGCATAAAAGATGTCTTGCGCAATCCAAGGAATCTATAGGATTCTGTTCTATAAACTTCGTTTTGCCAAGTGTGCTTTCCGAAGATTTAAATTCTGGAATATACCTTTTAATGATTCTTGAATACATTTTATGTACAATTTCCTAAATTTGTATCTTTAACTTGATAATTTGCATTTAAATAATAACTTGATTATTAGAGTATTAGATTATTAGAAAATTGTGATTAAATATGTTTTGTCAAGTGAACCTTTGTACCTTTACAGATGGCTAATTATAGTTTGGATTTACCACTATGGTGTATTATCATCAAAGCATGAAAATCGTGATTATTTCAGGATGAAACTCATACACAATAGTACTTTCTTATTGAAGTAAATATCAAGAATGTCACGTGAATTGCAGCTTTAAAATTAAATGATTAAACATTTCAATATTAAATAACCTTTAAATCTCTAAAAATGGTTTTCACTTTATTTTATTTTTTCTGGGTATTTAAACATATCAGTTTTTGTTCTTCAAATCGAAATGAATTTCACGTTTCGCAATATTTATTAACATCGAATAAAATACAAAGCAAAAATGAAAATAATTGTCGAAATAAATCAATAATCTCAGATGAAAAGGATGACACAATTATCATAAAACAATTACGAAAAGATGTAATGGAATCAAAGAAAAGTGAGGATAACATTAACTTGGAAGTTTCCAATAAGACAGTTAATGTAGTTAGTGATCTTGGAATAGTCAATAAAAATGTTGGTCTTATTAATGAAGATCTTGTTAATAAATATGTTGGTGTTGTTAATGAAGGTACTGCACCAATAAATATTAAAGGATTGCATAAATATTAAAGGAAACACCGTAATAAAATATGCGTTTGCATTTTAAAAATTGCGGGGAGCGAATATGTGATCTCATTGCATCCATATGCAAAATAACTATGCATAATAACTTGTCTTTCATTAATTATTGCAGATAGACTACTTTGATTGTATATGATGGCTGCCAATGATAAATTGTCGCGTTTGGCGTGTCTTAAAAAAATAATTCCCGAGAATAAAACTAATTCCCCTGGATCAGTATATTCTTTATCTATCTATTTTTCTGGTAACAACGTAGGGAGAGCTCGGCTACTTTGGGATATTATTCTATTAGGTATAACCATAAAAATACCTAAGTCAAATTTTAAAAATAAATACCTTTATTTTCTATCATTTCAAAAATTAAATTTGACGCGTTAAAATAGAATCATAAGCGTAGAAAAATTCTAAGTGTAGAAAAACAGATCGCAGGCAAAGGTATCGTTTTGTAATTGACCACTTAGAAGAACCTATGGCATGTATATAAATATGTATCGTTAAGAAAGTAATTTTATTTAATATGTCGTCGAAGAAAAAAAGGGTAAAAAATGACAGTGAAAATGGTAGTGATGTGAAACAACAAAAACCTGCATGGGATAAAAAATATTTTGATAATAAGTCAGATAGTCTTTATGAATTAATAAAAGTGTTGAAATCTTTAAAAGACTACAGGTAATCGATTTGACTGTACAAAATGACGTCTTTAAGATAATGAAGAAGATGGGAAAAATCCCTTTATCCTCCAAAATGCTATATGGTAATGGGTGATTTCACAATTTTGAACAGGGGAATCAAAGCAGACATAAACAAGTCACCGGTTGAATTATCCTCCCACGTTGTAACGTGTTATCTGATTAAAATGTGATTAAAAGTACGGACAAAATAAAATACGTACATAAAGATCAACATTAGCCCAAGTATTTAAACAACTAAAAGACGAAAATGCGGAATATTTGCGAAACAAAATTACCTGTCTATTATAGAAAATTTACGTCAAGTTTACAAAAAGTCAAGATTACAAAACATTGTAATCTAGAATTACTTTATGACGGGCACACCTAAGATTTGCGAAAATATGAAGTTTACTGCAAAGTAAAATCAGAAATGAATACAAAGATCGAATTTCTTTGAATTCGTATGATCTGTCTGATTTTTTGCATTATACTTGGTTACTTGAAGTTAGTCGAAAGCAGCGGGAGTCAACTTATTTGGCGCGATAGCCATATTATCATCCTCTTTTTCGCAGCACTGGATTATACATGCAAGAGCAATCATCGTTAGATCCGTTTCTGGGACACAATGAAGGTAGTCTATCTGCGGTAATTATAAATGAAAGACAACTTATTATGCATACTTATTTTGCGTACGGAATGCACAGAGATCACATATTCGCTCCCCGCAATTTTTAAAACGAAAACGCATATTTTATTACGGTGTTTTAGCCAAAATAAAAAATGAGACTATTAAGTTATGTCACACATCCGATCGACTCAGCCGAGACGTTTAAGTACTCTCGACGTATTCTTCCTGCGAATGCGCTCAATAAGTCGCCGCATCACGTAGTGGCCACTCTCTGAAACATACTTCCATATATTTGCGCGCAAGAGTTGTCCACGCACTTTCACCTATGCATCATTACTACTTTCAATTAAATTACTATGATCTGGAGGTGTATATTATCATTAGGATCCATTGAAAAAAGAAAATGTTCTTCATAAGAACTACTATCTACCACTATCTTTATTTTGTCTCCATTATTAATGCTTCCATTTTGACCCGCCATCGCAAAAAAATACATAAAACATGAGCCGCGAACCATGAAAATTCGATCGAGTAGAAGCTGAGATTCAGGCGTATAAATACACACAGATGTGTGCACACGCACGTACATCTATACAGACCTTTTTCAAAAACCACTTATTCTTATTCCTGGTACCTCAAAATGCAATTATAACATGTTTTAGAACAACTCTAAAAATTACTATCACAAAGCTTCCTCTAGGAGGAAGAAAAATAGCTTTAACACAAACCTGAGTTGAGTCCAAATTTTAAATATTAAATTTTTACTCCTGTCAAATAATATTATGTACATACAAGTAAGCATTAAGATTTTGTTCTCCATCTGTCTCTGGTAAATGGCGTGATTTGTAATCTGCTAAAACGTAAAAGAAATTATATAGATAGAAATAATTACGCGATAAACGATAACAGAAGAAATTTTTAATGAATTAATTTGAAAATTTGAAGGGATCCTTAGGATCTAAAGATTTTAAAATTATATAAAACATAAAATAAGAAAATTTAAAAAAAATAGTGATGGTTGATTTATAAAACTAGATTTTATAATTTTTATGAATTTTGATACACTTTGCTGTCTACAAAGGGTCTTTAAAGCCTAGTCTTGACAGTTCCGCTCCGCCACGCTTCACAGTTTTAAAAATATACTCTAAAGATTTCTTCCAATTTTCAAATTGATTAATTAAAAATTGCTTTTACAATCGTACAATGCAATCACTGGTTCTGTTTCCATCGTTATTTTTTCGTTGTAGAAGTTCACAAAGCAAATAAATAAATACGCTTTCAAAATTATCTTTTCAGCTGCGAATTGGCGGAGAAAAAAGTTTTGAATCCTTCGACTGCAGTTATAAATTTTTAAAAAGTCTCCCCCTTTTCCAATGAAAAATTGGCTAAAACTCTCGACGTTCTCATCAAGGAAAACTCTTTGAATGGTTTGACTAATGATCGCCTCTTTCTTGCGCAGGTCGAACAGATCACAGCTGAGTACAAGGCTCTGGCACTTCAGTACCACCCAGACAAAAACGAGGGTAATAAGGAAGCTGAGGCCAAGTTTCAGCAGCTCAAAGTAAGTTTCCAATTAGCAATCCAAATCCAATTTCTCATAATTAAATTTCCGCGCGGACTTTGTTTAGCGCGAACTCCGTGCCTTTAATTGACAAACTCATTATTTTTCAGTTGGAAAACTTTATATAGTTTTGTACGGTATTTACACTTAATTGCACGCGACTGCGACATTGAAATTTACACGATAGCATCGCTTGAAATTGCAGCGTGGCTTTAAACTAACAATCAGAACGACTATAATATCAAAGATCAAATGCTTCCATAATTAAACGTTTTTTAAATGAATAAACGACAAATATCTACTTTGTCTTTCGGTAAACGAACTATACGCTATACACTAATATTTCATAAACATTATAATATAAACATTATGTTATAATATTTCATATATATATAACATAACAACTACACACTAATATTTCATAAAAAAAAAATACGCAGAGTTTACTAAAAAAAAGTAATCCACCACTCAAATCCAAAACACCTTACCCTCCTAAACCAAGCTACCAGCTTAATCAGCCAGTAACGAACTTCGCTCGCACCCTAAATCAGCTCTAAATAAAGCCGTTCGCTCTCATTACCGTAGGAAACAATAAGCCTTCGGTCAGGTATCCGCTCTGATTCCCGCTTAAGGGCCCCGAGGGCAGTAAAACGTCGGCCGTTAAACCTGCAATACGAGAGCTCGCCCCGCGGTTTAGCGAGTCGCGTTACTCGTCGTTAAACACCCCGGAACGGCTTTTAGGGCCAAAAACAGCGGAGCATCGACGCGGTATTGCCCGCGGCGCGTATGTGCAGCTTCCGATGGCTCCTTTCAACGAGCCGATTTACGATTTGGGCCGCGCGCCTCGGAGCCGCGGTTCATTTGACGGACAGGATTATTAGGGGGGGAGGTTTCTAATTTGACAAACTGCCCGGCGGCAACGTTTAGTTTAGTTTGAAAGCGTAAACAATGTTAGTATTGGGAAATTAGATGACGATTATTACTAAAAGAGTATTGTTAGTGCTAAGTCGAGTTCTTTTTATAATCGCATTTTTGGGTATGCAACTTTTGTGCAAGTTAAAAATAACTAGTTTTCATTCGTGAAATTAGTGACTCGGGAAGATCTGAAAGTTAATTGTAAGAACAATGCATTCGAGAATTTAATTACGAAGCTTTTTTACTTATTGTCTGTCTCAAGAAGCGCCGTACCTTACCTTATCCTTTAGAATCTTCTTGATTTTCCACGTCAGCGCTTCTATTCAGAGTAAGTCTTTAAAATTACCTTGCACAATTTCACCGATTCAGACAATGTTGTTTGACATAAATATAAACTTAAAAGCAGGCGCGATAAAGGTTAAAAAGGTATAGATATAGCCGGTAGAATATAAAATAATGGGTTCTGTTGGATGAATATTACCTGTACATACAAAAGTTACTGTAATTGATCCATAGAATAAACAGCATTGAATTTAGTATATCTACAAAAAAGGATTTGCTCTACATCAATAACTTTTAATGTACAGACGAATAAGAATATGATCTCGGTACAATTGAATGTCGTGGCAATCAAAATTCCTTTGAAAATTATGGATAATTTCATTTCATAATCCTTCATTCAAAAATAAAACAATCGTCCAATTGAAAAATAATTTCGTGCCTTGTCGAATAAAGATTCTCTTGGTTACGTATCGACAATACAGAGACAACATTCACGCTCCCTCATCCATAAACATCAACGCATCGATTTCGAACGTAGCAAACATTATTAAAGCAATATTTCACAAGCAAAAAAATAAAAAAGAAACTCCAGCCCGTCGGCGGCGAAGCACCCGTCGCGTTTGTCGGGGATTTGAAAATGGGGCACTCGGCGCGCGGCTGCCGCCGCCTATTGTAGTACGTTGTTAGCGACTCCCGACAGTGATAGGTAACGGATATATCTCAGGATCGTTAACGCGCCGCGAAGTCATACGTCACTCCTATAATAGGTCAGCTGTTACACTATTCACCTGTGCGATCGAATAACGGCATCATAATCAGTAATAGAACCTGCGCTGCATTGATGCGCGAGGCGCTGTAAAGCGCAAGGGATTATTTCGACCTTGCTTTTCGTTGCGAAATAGCTCTGGTAGAAACAGCAAACATTTTTAGAACAGAAATTGGCCATTTTGACTGGGGCAATGCCCAAATAATGGTATTAATTTTGGCCAATTTTCCTACCTAAATGTAACGTTTTTTTGACCAATTATATTAAAGTTTCACTGGAGTAGCAAAAATGACCAATTATTACGTATAAACTTGGCAGATGCAAATATAGTTGATAAATGTTTATTATGAATTTAAATAGAAATGCTCAAAAACTATATAAAAAATGCGCAGTTTTTGGTCAATTTATAGTTTAATAATTTATATATTAAATATGTCAATTAACAGCATACTTTTTGGCCGTTTTTCAGGAGTACATCTTTTTAGCATTAAAGCTGCGCAAAAACTACTTTTGTACCAATGAAAAATGCTGTTATTTCAACCAGGGAGAGAATGAAATTTTTTTCTTGTTCGTTCGCTCGAGCGAAGTGTGTGCGTGGTTTGCTAAGCGAGGTTTTGTATGGGCGAAAAGTGTACGCACCGTTCTTATTGAGATCGAACGTTTAATGTCCTTGTTCTTGAACGAGTACGATCGGAATTGTGGTTTTGTTAAGATCGAAGGAAAAAGCAACCCTGTTCCGTGACTTTTTTTGTTTCTTTCGAGGTAAATAAAAGAGCTTTGCCGACAATAAATTGTACAGGATGTTTCAAGAATCTGATAAAATTAGTAATTAGTTTTGAAGATATTGCCGTAAGTTTTAATGGATTTCCATAGCCGTGCATTCGATATTGAAAATCATCGATTATTAACATCAGTCAACATCTTCAGATCTATAAATTACCAGATTAAAAAATGTTGTCAGAATTTTTTGTTATGAATATTGTCCTCCACCTCCAACAATACACTTTTTCGCACACATTTTCGGAAAACCCTGTATAACGTGTTAAATCGAATATTTTGAGTAAGTACTCGTTTTTATTCAAGTATATAATTTTTTATGACGAACGTTCAATAATACTTTTTATAAAGTTGTAAATAACTTTCTATTAATTAATTTACTAGAGTTACGGACAAACCAAAAAAGTTTGTTTAAAGCACTGTTCTTTTTTCGCTTACATAGACTACACCCAATTTATTCAACGAGTCGTAACTTTAACACCCCTTTCTCCAAGGAAAGTTGTAAAACAGTTCTTTGATGCAACAATAAACACTTGGTAACGTCAGTATAAGCCATTACTTGCGCAGTATTCAGAAAATGTTCACTACTCTGCGCACTCAATATTTGGCAGCACTTACTTCCTCGCAGACTTCCACACTTTATTGCATTAATTCATAAAACTACTTATTAAACGGCAGAATTTTTGCAGGATTATTATAGAGGTTTACACACAAGTTCTTATTACAAAAGACAGAACTCTTTGTTCTCATCCGAAATCAAAATATTGAATTTTTCAGATTTTAACTTTGTCGCAATCTGCAGAATGCCCTAATTGGCAAATTTCCATTCGGCGATGCCACTATTTTTATATTTTATAAAAATGAATTGATTTCTTGGCATCGAATCAACCTACAGGGTTCTACCCAGCTTCTTTTGATAAAAAGTCAAATATATATCAACATAAGACTATCATAAGAGTTTTACACTTAATTTAAGGGCACAAATGCATGCAAATTCCCCTTAAACACAGACTGCTCTCTTAAACTCGCATTTGTCCGGAGTTCGAACGCGGCTTGTTAGCCCCGAAAGTTCGGCATCGCTCGTCAACCCGATAGCCCGACACAGCCAATTGGAGCTGCTACTGGCGAAACTAAACCGCGTCGTTACGATTCTGGGAAGCGTTTTGCCGCCGGTCGCTGCACCGGCTGCAATTTCGGTTTCGATAAGAAAATTCCAGGGGGTAATTGGATTGATTAGCTTCCAAAATTGGGTATTGCCTCGAATTCAATGACTGATATTCATCCCTGCGTTTGCGGTTGAACTTGGGCGAAGGCAGGATTAGGGAAAGTTAAACATTCACAGTGTTTGAATGCGATTTAGAATTTGGTTACGTTAATGAAAGTTTTCAAAATGTTGGCCCGCCAATCAATCGACCAAATACACTCGGTTTCAAAATGGTTTATATGTTTTATCTTTTTATAGCAAATAATTGTATTATGAAAGAAGGAATAAAACCGTCAGATTGAGGTTTCTTTTTTTTTTTTAGTTTTACTATTTCAAAAAAGTTTATATATTGGCTTTCAGCACGATATGGTTTCAGGCAAAAACTTTTTTCTTTTTAATTTTTGCTGTCATAATATTTTTTTATTTTTCAAGTATCTTTTGTAGCTTGAAAAATTGTTCAATGCCAACAACTCCAAACAATGCAAACACTGAAAAACCTCCTTTTCTACAAAATATTGATTTTCAAGTATTCCCGAAAAATATTCAACATCAGTTTTAATATTCATCGAATCCGATAATGAATCTCCAAATAAACCTTCATTTCACCTTTTACAACCGTCACTTCAAACCGTCCAAATCGTTACCATCAAATCCCTTTCATCCCAACAGGCATTCATCCGCACCTCCAGTTAATCCTCATCACCGCTTAGAAAATCCCCCCGAACTCGACGAAATCCTCTAAAGAAGCGAAAAAAAGAAAAACGAAAAAGAACCGTACTTCATCTCTGGAATCGTCCCAATTATTTAATCCCATCAGCCTTTGGCGGAAGGTCGGAACACCGGCTCTGCTCCGGACACGGCTTTAACGGCGCGCCGTAAAGTGCAGTCGGACGGCAAGGGCAAACGGACAAGATGCACACCCCGGATTTTTGCTACGGTTAAGGCCTCGTGGCGGTTTTACGCCTCCCGGAAATTCGGGCAGTTGGCTATTGATGGATTTACCTTGCGGTCGTTTGCTTCGGAAAGTCGGGGGGGCTTTATCGGCTGCTTGAATTTGTAACGAAACGCGTTCGGCTGGTTTTAAAGGGGGATTGTTTTGGCAAAGGTTTTAAATCGTATTGCGTTGAAATTGGCTTAATGTGGCTGTTTCCCTGGTAAAGATGGAAAACATTAAATACCTATTTATAAGGTATTTTCAAAAATTTTACCTATAAAATAGGTATTTTTACTTCCTA
>JAWWML010020398.1:0-18151 GCA_035047165.1 Ormyrus rosae
AAAAAATAGGAACTTAGCTATTTTCTTTGATGTTTAGTTATAAAATGCCTAGGGCCGTAAATAAAGCACAAAATGAGTAACGTTAATAAATTTTATTTATCTCCAACATTTTTAACTAAACATCGAAGAAAATAGCTAAATTCCTATTTTTTCATAGGCTTAAAAAATGAAAAAAAAATTTTTTCGATTTCTATATTTTGACTTTATTTTCGTATTTTTGGGCATGAAAAGAACCTTTTTTTCTCTGACATTTTTTTCCATATCCCATAGAACTCAAGGTTGTGGAATATTTAAAAAAAAGCTTGTTTTTTTTTTACAAAAGTTACTGTAAATCCGGTAAAAAACATCGCAAAAAAATCCGCGGGTGGTCTTTATAAAGGGGAAGAGAATATCTTTCGATCCCCGTTGGTTTTTTCACCCTCCACTTATTAGTTCTAAATTGGCTTGGATTTAAAGTAAAATGAAAAAAATCGAAAATTTTTTAATCGATTTTTTTAGTGTAAAAAATACAATACTCAATTTTTTAACTTCCACCTGGTGTTAAAATTAATTATTTGCACCTACTTTCAAAACGCACTTTGAATTTTTTCGATACTATGATTTCCGGCTGAGATACAAAACTTTGAAATTTGCTTAGATTTGATGTTAGTATGGCAAAAGTGATTGATGGGCAGTGTATATCGTCCAAAGACTGTTTTTTTGCGTTTTGGATCGGTTTTAGGACTTGAAACATAGTATCATTTAGTACAGTTGTCAATTTGTTGCTTACTGTTTTACTAAACATTACACCGTTTATAGCGTCTAAAGATGATTTTTTTTGCCCGAATGGGATCTGAATCTCTTAAGAGTAAAATGTTAAGTCAAAGAATCGGTTAGCCTAATAGTTTAGCAAATCACGTGCTTCTTAAAACCTATCAGAGCATCGAAAAATGATAGCTCTTGTTAGAAGTTGAGGTCGGGAAAGATACGAGATTAATATACATGTGAAATAATGTCGATCAATTCGAAATTTACTTCGGAACTGTTACTGTAATATAAATATACATTTTTTTTTTTTTTTTAGATTAAAATGTTAAAAAAAACAATAAAACGGCGCGGCACATCTTCACGTCAAATTCGGAGACAAGCCAAAGAAGATACTGAGTCTGATATACAGGAATGTGTAGCGTCAGCTATTGCTTTAAGAAATGCAAAAGTTAACGATCACGTATCTGTATCAGTAGAAATTGCTGCTTCTGATAATGAATTACAAAGTTTATCTCATGAAAGTAGTATACAAAATGATGATAGAAACGCTGATTGCATATCATGTGATGTTGATGTAAACTGTGTCGAAAAAACACCAACTCATTGTAATTTAGATGTTTCTAGTGATATACAAATCACGAATGATGTAATGGCTGAAGACGATGATGATAATTATAGTGATACTGATTCGGAGATATATAGGTTTAGCGACAGTGACGCCGATTCTATTCCAGACGTAGAAGAAGATGATTCAAATATTGATCTAGATTTTGATTGTCTAGATGAAGATGAGATCCGTAATACCATTTTTAGAGATGATTTAGCCATGTGGGCGTTAGATTATAAAATTAAGCAAAATGCATTGAGGGCTTTGTTAGTTATTTTAATTACACATACTAAAGCTCAGCTTCCTCGTGATCCACGTACATTGCTTAAAACACCAAAATACACCAATGTTGTTAATATGGATACAGGCCATTATTGTCATATGGGACTCGAAAATGTAATAATAAAAATTATAAAGAATCGTATTGCTCGGCATCATGTATTTGACAGCATCAATCTCTTCATAAATATTGATGGAGCTCCACTTACCGGGAAATCATCAGAAAAAGGTTTATGGACCATTCTATGCAAAGACTATGATTGTGAAACAGTGTACGTCATAGGTATCTATCACGGTATTAAAAAGCCCGAAGATCCTAACGTTTTTCTAAAGCAGTTTGTAGAAGAAGCTAAAATCTTAATACATACAGGATTAGAACACAATCAAAAATTGTATACTATAAGAATACATGGTTTTAATATGGATTCTCCAGCTAAATCATTTATATTGTGCACAAAGTACCATAGTGGTTTTAGTAGCTGCAGCAAATGTACAATAGTAGGTAAACACTACAATTGTGTTTGTTTTCCTGTGAAAAACAAAAAAATGTTGTTGAAGTATTGTAATGAATCATTGAGAACGGACGATGCTTTTAAAAATCTAGAATACCTTCACGAATATCAACGCAAATCTAGTATTGTAAGTGAACTTCCGCATGTTGGATTGGTGTCAAACGTACCAATTGACAGTATGCATGCAGTATATTTAGGTGTTGTACGACAATTAATAAGACATTGGCTTGGTGATAAAGGGGGAAATAATAAACACTATAAACTTTCGCAAAATCAAATACAAGTAGTTTCAAGTAGGCTTGACAATTTAAAATATATTTTACCTGATGATTTTAATAGGCGATGTCGGTCGTTATCTTTTTGGAAACAATGGAAAGCAACGGAATTTCGACATTTCTTACTTTATTTTGGACCTATCATTTTGAGAGATATTTTAAAACCCGATGTTTACCAAAATTTTTTAATGTTACATATAAGCATGGTTATTTTAACTAACTCTTTTAAAGTAAAAACGCCTGAAAATGTAGAATATGCTAAGGCTTTAAATGTGAATTTCATACTGAGTTTCCAAAAAATTTATGGCAAAGAAAGTGTTACTTTTAATATACATGCTTTATCACATATAACTGAAGACGTAAAAATATATGGTTCTTTAGAAAGGTTCAGTGCTTTCATCTTTGAAAGTTACCTCTGCTCAATTAAAAAATTAATAAGAAAAGGTGATAAACCATTACAACAAATATCAAGAAGGTTATCAGAATATGAAACAATGAATGATATGTTGCATCATTATAAACCAGAAAGAAACGGATTTCAAGCTCTGAAAGAACATCCTGGTTACAATGAACATGTTAGTGAACAAGTAGAAAAAGCATACAAAATTTTAAAAACTAATTCGTGGAAGTTAAATATCGAAGATGATAGAAATAATATCGTGATGCTTGATGATTTAAGCGTGATTATTGTGACGAATATTATTCGAATAAGAAACAAATTGCATATCGTTGGAAGAAAATTTAAAAACGCTCGAATTTTGTTCACTATTCCAGGGTTCACCAGTGGCATACTGGGTATTTATATTGTAGGTAATCCGGGCGAAGTAAAATATTGGCCTTGTGATTCTATTTTGTGTAAAATATTTAAAGTCGCATGTTCTAGTGGATATATTACATATCCCATTATTCATACCTTCGTTCATTAGCGATTGAGCTTGCGTTAGCTTTTAATTACAGAGGTCTAAAAATGAAAGAGTATTTTATATTGTATAAAATTTTATCTCCATTCCTGAAGAAATTTGGTACTCTTAATTTAAATGTTACAATTACGTAATAATTTTCAAATATTTCAATCTCAAAGTGTAGAAATAGATGTTTTTAACATTTTCGGAGTTTACTGCTGGTTGTAGAGGATTTCAACGACACAAAGTTAACGAATACCGTAAAATACGATTTTTACTGTTCAATGTACATCTCGTCTGGAATGTATTTTTTGTACCGAGATATATTACATCTAAGTTTGTACTGCGTTCAGAAAATCAGTTAAAACAATAATATTAGTTAACTCGAAACTATTTTGCGATATAAACCTTATAGATATGTATTATTAAGCCATTAATTATTTATTAACTATCAACTTTATTAAAACTCTCGACAATCGTATCATATTATTTGTAAAACGATTGTATTCTTTTAATAAAACTACTATGATAATTTATTACCAATTTCATGAATGCTGATTGCAACATATACCTTATTTAACAATATAACACATTACGTCTGGCATAGCTAAATGGTGAAAAATGTCCCGCAAAAAGGAGCTTGTCTTCTAAAACTATTTATTATAGTTTTAGACATACAATTAATATAATATTCTATTAATTAGTAGTATAAACAGTTATAAAATTTACTATCTTTCTGTAAAAATATTTATTATGTAATATAGTTAAATTTCACTCATAAACTTGAGTACACAGTAAAAACAATTTGTAACGAACATTTCTTTCCCTTTTTTGTTAAACGTTCTAAATTTTTGACATGTAAAAGTTTGATAAGAGGCATCCAAATGTTCAGTGTATACTATATACTATAGTAAATATTCATCTAGCCGTTGACCGCGCCTAACCTTGGAAAAATAGAGTATATTTGATTGTTTTAATAACATTAGAACTTTGGGAAAACAGCATAACAGTTCTTATGCTTTTATAACCAATTTCTGATAAATCTTCCAATTTGTAGTCCGTATAAAATATTAAAAAATTATTCAATTAATAATGGTTGGTTGCATTTAATTGCATAGATAATATAGTAATTTTTCATAAAAATTATACTAAATTTTAATGAAAACTTCTGTTCTTGTGCTAATTAATAGTATAATATTTTTTTTCTTCTTTTATTGGTTATTTGTCCCTAAAAAATTTACATTTTCAGTATATACTCATTCTACTAATTATTTTATATTTGTGTAGAATTTACAGAAGTTATATCGCATTTTCGTATGCTTTCAGTGTCACCATCTTCTTACTTTGTAATTATAAAAATAATCTATCTGAGCTGGGTTCATTATTGAACTCAGCTTTCATTTCTTTAAAATGAAGAAGTATGCTATCATATTAGACGAAGAAAATGAAATAAGAGTCATACCGAATAAATGGTTGACCGATGATAAAAAGACTATGTTCTGGCCTCCTTTAACAAAAAAAAATGAAATTACTGACGCAGTAATGAAGCTCAAAGATGTATCCATTGAATGGAAAAAGTACCCTGTCACAAAGTATATTAAATCTAATGGTATGCTATTTGTATTATTTTATTTACATTTTTTATTCTAGACTATTGATTAATCTCTTGAGTGCTAATTACAGACAAATACGCTAAATAAAAAGTGGCTAAAACTGCTCAACGACTAAAAAATTTGCTCATTTTTTAAAATTTATGTATTTGATTATATTCTTCGCATACGTAATTTTTGTACCATTCAAGGGGTTAATCCTTTCAGTCACGCTTTATATAACGTCACCGTTTCTATTCTTACATGTTTATATACTTGGAAACATTCAATCGTTTTTAGTAGAAACTGCATGGCTTACCAATTATCTTATCACCTTATAAAATTACCGTTTTGACCTAGACGAAAATAAAAGTCTAAAAATGACTTGATCAAATTTTTATGAACCTTCAATAAAATTATAACTGACAATTTTTTGTGAATTTTTCGGGGGGGGGGCGGTCCAATGTTTCAACTATTCACTATAACATTGAAGTCAACTGTAGACGTTCTCGGTTTTGACACAATGTACTCCAGATTGTGCAAAATTTCAAATTCTTTAATTACGAAGAACATATTTTCTAAAGCAACAAATACCCACTGTTCAAAATATCGAATTTCAAAGGTACGATATTGTTAAATGATTCCACTACTTTCTAATGATTTATTTAAAATTATTTTCCGAATACACTTATCAAAATTCTATTTTTGAAATTCGATATTTTGAACGGTAAATTGTTGCTTTTGAAAATATACTCGTCGTAATTAAAGATTTCAAAATTTTGCACAATCTGGAGTACCTTGTGTCGAAACTGAGAACGTCTATAGTTGACTTCAATTTCATAATGAATAGTTGAAACATTGAATCCCCCCCCCATTTTTCGGAGGTATTATCAATTATTTTTTACGCTATTTTTAATTGACTAACTTTTCGAAGAACAAATTTTTCAACAATCAAAAGCTCAAATCAAAGTTATTTTCATTATTTCAATTTTATTATCGTTGTTCCTGGTTTCTGTAACACAAATATTTGCAAAGTGATAGTTGATAGAAAAGACACAGTTTTTCAGCATAATAATACATATTTGAGATTATACTGATTAGATCTCGAAAAGCAAGGCCCATTTAACGAAACTATGGGTACCGGCTTCTATTTTCATGTGAAAACCATCTACCCTTAAAGCCTTGTTACATTTTGGAGATATTTACAATAAACTGACTTTTCAATTTGCCATACTACGTATACCTTTATGGATATTATTTTTTTCCATTAAATTCTGTTAAATTAAAACGAATTAAGGTGATGTAGGAGCGAACTTTACCGATGGTGACCTCCACCTCGAGCCGCATTTCCCATTGTTTGCACGAAATTCACTCCATGACATTTGAAATTGAGTTGCTAACGATTTATTATAGTGTAAAGAATGCGGGGTAACAGTTTTTTTAATAATCAAAATGTTCAACAATTTTATATCGTGCAATATTGTTAAAATTGACGAGTCAAATTACGTAAAAGTGACGGTCATCTTAAAATTTTATATGTGAAACGTCATCCTCACCTCGCGTCGTATTTTCCATTGTTTGTCTTAATTGAGAATTATAAGTTGCTGCATAACGTTTTTAAACATTCTTTATTATAACAAGCATCCGCGATAACTGCATTTTTGTGCTTTATTTATTTATTTATTTATTTATTTACCAGTGTAATACATAATACATAGTACATAGTAATTACATGTTTAGGCTATCCTCCGGATATATGTGATATATCCGAAGTAACCCAACACCCTATAGAAGTAGACATAGCTACTTGTACATAGGACCGGTTGCGTAATAATAATAACTAACTGAAAAATTACTTAATCCTACTTAAACCTATAAGTCCAAGAACATATAATATAGTAGTGACTGAAATAGCGAGCGATCAGTATAATAGTATCCACTATATAAATATATATTTATTTATTTATATATTGATTTAATTCAGAGAAAATTGTCAAGCATTCATCCTCACGGACTTCCAGTGTAGGATATGCATTGACAACTTTATCTATTGAATTTTACTATTAATATTTTATATATTGATTGATATTTAGGATATTCATAATATATTTTTGCGAATCCAATTCTTTACTAATTTTTTATTATAGTTTTTGGTAATGTCAATAGTTTTTAGATTTGGATTTAAATTCGGAAGACAATTATATATTTGTATTGCTTTAATGTAGTTGTTCTTGTTGCTTACAATTTTCGAACATTTTGGTTGAATTATGAGCTTATTTCTAGTTACACTGTTGGATGTCACATATAATCTCTTTAGTTCATCATAATGATAACTTAAGCATTCATATGCGAAAATTTGATTTAAATTTAAAGGATTATCGATACAAAAACTATTTTTATTCACAATTTTTAGAGTTCTATTCTGTATTTTCTGTAGAGAATCAAGATTAGTTCTGTAAGCACCACCCCAGGCAATGTTTCCATAGCTAATAATACTGTGGAAAAATGCGTAATATATCATTTTAAGAGTCTCAGTTTGCATATATTTTGATAATTTGTATATCATATATATCAAATATCTTGTTTTTTTAGTTATTTGCTCAATATGTTTATCCCACTTTAAATTAAAGTCAAAGATTATTCCTAAGTATTTGCAATATTCTACCCTATTTAATTTAATACCCTGTATGTAGATGTCCATATCATTAGGAACACTATTGCAATAATTCCCGAAGGTTATATATACAGTTTTATTAATATTTAAAGATAGTTTGTTTAGCGCTAACCAGATAGTTATATCTTCTAAGTACCCATTCATCTTATTCTCGACTTTCTTCCACGTATCTTCAGTTGATATAATTGCTGTGTCATCAGCATATGAGATGGTGTTTTTTATTCTGTCTGTCAGCAGGTCATTAACATAGATTATGAATAAGAGTGGACCAAGGATAGTACCTTGAGGTACTCCTGTTGTTATTATTCCAAAATTACTTTCTATCGACCCTATTCTTACTTTTTGTTTTCTGTTATTTAGGTAACTAATTAAAAGTTTATGCGCTTTTCCTCTTATACCGTAGTTATACAATTTGTCCAATAAAATAGTATGGTCAACAGTATCAAACGCTTTAGCAAGATCAAGAAAGGTGATGGCTATGGGTTTACTTTTATCTAATTTATTATATAGTAATTTAGTTATATTGCTTAATGCATCTTTGGTACCTTTCTTTTTTATAAAGCCATATTGGTTATTCGCAAGTAGTTTATTTTTATCAAAGAAAGATTGTATTCTAAAATAAATGATTTTTTCTAATATTTTAGCAAAATTAGAGATTAGTGATATTGGTCTATAGTTTGATGTTTCCATCTTATGCTTTATGATTGTATACTTTCTTTTACTTATGATATAAAGTTTTTGAGGTTAGGAAAATTTCAGCCAATCAGCGTGGCTCCGACATCACCTTAATAGTTCGATAATTATTTTCCCTTTATTGCGTGACTGAAAGGGTAAAAGTATGTCTAAATATAATTGTTTAAGATTACGTGTTACTAAATAATTTTCCATGTACAGATAATTATGTAGCGGCTGTAACTGAATCAAAAATGCCAAATTTGCAAGACTTGACTGATGCTAGTGATGATGACAAGCTAAAAAGATCGAGGGCATCAAGGCACAAAAAAGCAAAGGCAGATGATGAACCGCCTAATAAAACCCGTAAAATTACGAATGATTCCGATGAATCCGAAGATGTAAATAAAGAATCACCCGAAAAGGAATCGAGCGGAAGTGAAGATAAAAGCGATGATGAAGAAACTGTTATTGTACCCGATACTGTCAATGTTGCAGGAAAAAAAAAGTCAACATCGGTTGATAATACAAATAAATCCAGTAGTAAGTATATCGAAATATTTCAGCCTTTGAGGCATGTTGGTAGGATAAGTGTCCCGATTGGTGTGCTCTGAAGGGAAAACGTATACCTACTTAAGCATCAATTATGTAATGATATGATTATGATTTTCTTAACTTTAAGTAGTTTCAGATAGTTTTTCATATAAATATAGGCACCATAAAAAAAAACGATTGCACTCGTATTAATGTGCCCTGGCACAAGCTAGTGGCTGTATTTGTGTGTCTGTTTCTATGTATAAATCTGATGAAAAGTGAGGTTATGATTCGTTTTAAATATTGGTTAGATTTAAGTCTTTTACGGTAACTAGAACAACTTACACTTACTTGTTACTTAATAAAATGACAATTTCAATAATAACCATCATGTAAAAGCGTGGTATTATTATCGTTAATACAGAAACACAGACATAGGGACAAGTCTGAAAGCTCTATTAGTGAATTTATTAATAAAACAGTCAAAACGTTTAAATTGCACATATTTTACGGATACATTGTTAAATAACGTATTATCGATGCATAATCCATACTTAATTTCAAGTTAATAGGTATAATAAGTTATTGTTTTCACTTATAAAAAGTCATGATTTCTAAGGTTTTTTCATAAGGAATCCCGACAAATCTCGTTAAATCGACAGATGCTTTTTTCAATGTATATAAACTATGCTTTCAAAGTTTTTAAATACAAAGATGCTGCCTTTTTAATGTGAAAAAATACTTTAACATTACTAAAAAAATTATTTCAATGGATTACTTACATAAACACTTTTCCGTGGATAATTTAAGTAAAAAAGCACACAAATAGGGACAGGCACACTAATCGGGACACTTACCTAGCCTACATTAATCCGTATATGGTATAATCATATCGTTACTGACAGACACTGACAAAGTGTCTTCAGCAGTAACATTTTTCCACCCACATTTCAAACTAGCTATTTAAACTTTACGCCTATTACAGTATTTCATTGGGTCATTTAAACTTTAACATACTGGAATTTTCACCGATTCTAATTAAAGCGAATATCTATAATGAACATATTGGGTACTTTGAACAAAAACTCGAATTTTTTGTAGCACACTATTTCATTAACAATTCTATTAATCTACTCTTTGGTTATATTTACCTTTGAATTAACTATTTAAACGATATCTTTATACTTAATTTTATTGTCAAACTATGTACTTTTTGCAGTTGAATTTAAAAATCTGGAAAAAGATAACGATTTGAGGCAACAGGAACCCCATTTGATCAATCCGAATAATAAACAGTCAGTGATCAAACCTATAAGTATCCAGGATATGACTGATCGTGAAATAATAATGGCTACTTACGGTATAAAATTGAGAATGTTAATTATTTATGTTGAGATTTTCGAGTCTCAGCTTTGAATTTTTTTAAGGTGGTTTGGATGTTTATCCATCCGATTTGAATTCTATTAGAATCATTTCAAATCACTGCTAAATGTCTTTGTTACCCCTTGTGTGTATGCGTAGAAGGGTAATTGAAATGTTCATTATTAATGTCTTTTTTTGTTTAATTGTTGAAAGACAATTACGATTCAGTGCTATATTCTTCTTAAGAAATCTTTAATTTAATATTTTATTTGATTTATAGTTATCTTTTTGTAATTTAGTATGAAGCGATCAACTGTTTTCTCTCATAATGTTAAATGCTGTTTGTGACTTTTTACAAACATAGTTTTCTCGTTAATTTACTCTTTAAGAATACTTATTTATTTATACAAAATCGCCCAAGCCACCTTAAAAACTTCTATCATAAACACGCATGCAAATTCTTTATTTTTAAAATGTTTGAATTGTTTAAAAAGGAAGTTTATTATAATCTATATTTACGCAGGTTTAGTGACAAAATTGGTTGAAAAAACCAATTCTTATGGAATCAAGATTGGAAATCTAGAATCAAAAATTGGTTCTGTACAGAGAACAAGTGATCCAGATACCATAATTTTAACAGAGGCGGATATAGTAATGCTGAATAAGTATTTTCCTATAGATAATAAGAATTCAGATAATAACAAAAAAACAATAACGGTAGTAGAGGGAAAATTGTCCGAAAGGGATAAGGTTTTCTTCCAAAAAGTGGTAAATATGATTTCAAAAGTATAAATATTTTCATCGTAACCACATTATTTTTGTCTAAAATTCAGTGGACGTCGAAAATTTAATCGAATTTCATGATTTAATAAATTCATTTCTCAACGTTTATTTAAAAAAAAGAGGTAAAGAGTTAGCCAGTCTAAATTTCCACCCGAGCTGAGGTGCTGCGGCCTTTATCCCTGTGGCGCGTATACTATTATTCTCGTCTCAACTAAAATAGCTACTTTTTGAACTGAAAAGCGGAGCTAAAGTAACGATTTTTTCTTGATAATTACTATTTTCCCTCAAATGCGGGAAAAAAGTAACTTCTTATAAACTAGGCCAAAGATCTTTTAAATAATACATAAAGTTAAAAATAAAAGGCTTGTAAAAAATATAAAAATAGATAATTAGATAATAACTACATAATGAAATAAATGATTAAAATTCCATCGAAAAACCTCAATCTCGGTTATCTTATGGTAAAATAATTTGCGCTGATACCCGTAGCCCGCGTTTACAAACATTCAGCATCTTTTTGTTAGTCCCACTTTCTAAGTCGAGAAAGTAGCCACAGTTGAGACAAGAATAAAGTATAATGAGGTAACTTACTATATCTATTATTCCTTTACTTCTCGCTACTCTACTTTTCCTCCCACTGACTCTCTGAAAAAAATGTTCTATTATAATTAAAAAATCTACAATTTTTATCGTGATAAAGTTCAATTTAAATGTTTTAAAGCTACTTTATAAAGCAAAATGTAGAAAGGAAGTTTAACGTTTTGTGATAATTATTAATTAATAGTATTTCATTTCGAATTTACAGCAAAATAAAAGTGAATTATTACTCTAATCTTGTATTAATTTAGTACATTTTGTAACAAGTGCGAGAATATGGTTTACCCACATGTGAATATTTTAACACGAGCGAAACGAGTGTGAAATGTCACACGAGAGTGAAAACAGATTTTCGCACAAGTTAAAGAACGTATTTTTTATAACGACGTACATAGAACTCGTTTTCCAGCACCTCCATGAAAAGAGAGCGTGTTTCGCGCATGGAGTTATAAAAAATACACTTTCTCAAGCTGTAACCGTTTTAGCCATAAATTATTATTATTCTAGATAGTCCAATACGTAAGGTATCCATTTATTAATAGTTTACAAAGGAAATAGCCGCGTGTAAAGTAAAATAATGTACGTTTTGTTCTCATTTTACGCACGCGTGCAAAAAACCATGGAACACCAGTGTAAAGTGATTTTTGCGCACTCGTCTCTACGTTTGTGTGAAAAACTTCACTTTCCTCCCCTGTTGAATAATAGTATATTGTGTACCAAGGGCGTAAAGTGGGTTTTTTTAGACCGAGTGTGGGATTGCAGTACGAGTCGAAGGCGAGCAGCACGAGCCGAAGGCGAATGCGTCTGCGAGCCGTAGACGAGTACTGCAACCACACGAGGTCAAAAAACCCACTTAGCCCTTGGTGCACACCATATTTTTTGTAACGCAAGTATGGATTTTCGCTTTTTTTTGTTCTAATGTATTAAGCCCGCTGCTCATTTTTATTGTCCGCCGGTCTATAAATGGTCTTTTAGAGTTCGTATAACAGGTCAAAAAAACGCGAAAATCGTGCTTGTGTGACAAAATAGTATATTATGCACCGAGGGAATAAAGCGGGCCATGTGCTTCTGCGTATAGGTTGCCGCCCAAACAAAGCGAGGGCGGCAAACACGCAGGAGCCGATGGCCCAAATTCTTCCCGAGAGCAATATACAATTTTTTAACATACCTATACCATCAAGTTGAAGTGTTAAAAAATACTTTTTTATCATGCTGGGCGAGAAATTGGATTCCTTTCCGCGCTTATTAGTTCTGCTCTATAAGCACTGGATTCTCGGAATTGGGACAAACTCTCCAAAAAATAGATTCATTGAACTGAAATCGAGAATCCATTGCTTCGTACGGACAACATTAGTACGAAAAGTGTAATTTCACACGTTTTGAAAATAGTATAAAATGAATCATTTTATCCTCGACTCAACTATACTGACCGATTTAATTTTAATTTCACTTATCTAAAAAGCAGAGATAAAGTAAATTGATCGAAATACCAAAAACCACTTGCAGTTATTAAAAAATCACACTAGATCATGAATCTAACCGCGACATATAGATTTACTTTTTGTTTTTTAAAAAAATTTTTCATATGAAAACTTGATCCTAACAAGTTATGAAAGCGTGTAACTTTTTCTTGAACAGCTTGACAAAATAGTGCATTTTGTAACGAGTGCGAGAATTTGGTTTTACCCTCGTGTGAACGTTTTCACACGAGCGAAGGGAGTATGAAATGTCATACGAGGGTGAAAACACATTTTTGGACAAGTTGCAAACCGTATTTTTTATAAGGACGTATGACTCGTTTTCCAGCACCTCCATGAAAAGAGAGCGAAATACGTGTTTCGCGCACGGAGTTATAAAAAGAAATATAATCTATTTAATAAACTAATACTTATTTAGGTAGCAACATCATGATGGTGACGAGTGAAGCGGGAATATCATTGAAAGAATAGTACAGAAGCTGATTACAAATTATTGTACTGGTATTAATTTTATTTCATTTCTCTAGATTTATGTATGGTTGTGTCAAGAACTGAAAAGGACAAGTTGATGAGTGTCTATTTGCTGTTGTGTGTTCTCTTGGATTTAATTTTTCCTTGCATTATTCCTAGCAATAATTTATGGTTTTCGTTATACCTAAGGAACAGCTCAGACTAATGGCATATTATTTTACTCATATTAATATTATTTAATTTCTGTAAATTCATGTATGATTGTTCCGAGACGTCAAAGGCTCAAGTTCATGAATATTCATATACCGTTATATGCTTTCTTAAATTGCATGTTTTCGTATCTTCATATCATTTATTTTAATAATTTATAGTTTTTAAAGTAGCTCAAAATCTCATCATACATTATTTTACTGGTATTTATCATATTTCATTTCATTAATGCCATTAATTGAAGTTGATATGTTCTCTGAATTAAAATCAGTGAAAAAATCACTATAATTTTACAGTGTGGGGTCGGATACTGCCGAAATAGTGTATGTGCACTACAAAATTTTAAAGTTGATGTATACACTAGTAAAAAAAAGTATATATACACTATTTTTGGATGCATTCAACTATTTCGGCAGTGCCCGACTTCGCTTGTAAAATAGTGCTTTTTTTCACGGATTTCAATTAAGAGAGTGCACGACTATTATGAGAAGTAAACGATTTAAGTTTGTAGATTTGCAGTATAATCTTAAACTACGTATTTTTTAAATATATTAATTTGTAACAATAATTTATGTCTATTTATATTGTAATTATTATCAATTGATTTTTTAAAGCTAATTATAATTTAAATATTATTATAAATTTGTTTAACGAAAAATAACTAAAAATTAACATTATGACAACTTTGTTTATAAATTTCACTAAATAATAACTGATGTTATGTTTTTTTTATATATTTTGGAATATTATTTTAAGTTGCAAACTCCTGAATTTTTTTTTATTACTTTAAAGTAAATTTTACTATTAATTATTTGACAATTACTCATTTTGCATGGGAGATAAAAAAATACTCAAGTATATATGTTTACGAAATTTTTAATTCAATAACTTAGTTTGTTGCCTGGGATGGAGGTTTTTTCTTACGTAATAATAAAATTAATATTGACATCGAATGCACTTTAATCATAATATTAATTTGTAAAAAGTTTTTTTTCACCATACCCTGGCCGAAAGTACCACATTCCCGCCCGGCTCGAAAACGGAAATGGGGTATTTTCGGCCTGGATATGTGAAAAATAGTATACGCACCACGGGAGTAAAATTGGCCAGCCCACATCTCGTGTTTGCCACCCTCGCCTTCGGCTCGGGTGGCAATTTACACGAGATATGGACTGTCCAGGATTTTTCCTCCCTAGGTACGTAATATACTATTAAACATATGTATGAGTGTTGTGCTTATTATTATCATTACCCGAACAAAGCGAGACCAAAATATTCATTTTTCAACTCATAGGAATACAAACCCTTAATCGCCTATTGTTTGCTGAATGAGAGTGGTACATGTAGCAAAGAATATATTCGAATATAGATGGTCAGTTCCCTATTGGTGAATATAGGTATAAATTACTGAAAGAGTGTATCAGATTGGCTGATATTACACTACATATCATGTTTCTGAGCATTAGTCTGTAGCATGGGGAATATGCATCTATATACGACTATATTCGTTGGTAGTTGATTCACTTTACAAGAAAAGATTTTCTAGTCATATTTTTCACGCACACGTGCATGCATATTGGTACAAACACACGCGAAGGCACACACACCTGCAAACATAAAAATAATGCCGCAATTATATTTACAACCAAATTATTTCCTTATATGGGCTTAGACTGCTTCTATTTGATGATTTTTTGAATGACTTTTTTTATTGGTAGTGTTTTTACTGAATGAACAATAACTCTGAATGTTATTTACTTTTGTATTGAAATTGATTATTTACTAATGTTTTAGGTTTCTTTTCTAAAAAGTAAAGGAGGCAATGATCATAAACAATTAATTTATAATATGATGAGCACACTAATGAGGAATGAGGTGGCAAATGAGTATAGTTTCACAGGCCGTAAAACTGGGATGAAAGCCTTTAAAAATTCAATCCTTTGTAGCTGCGTTTATCGTAAGTTTGATCTTTTATTACAGTAAAGTAGGGGTGTAAATAAAAAAAATAGAACATTCCTTTTTTTATTACAAATGCGTGTAGATTAGAATATATATATATATATATATATATATATTTTCAATATTTTTTTTTTATAATTTACATCAATAATACATTTATTTAAGAAAAAATCGGAATCCAAGAAACTTTTTTTACACTCCTACAATAGAGTAGACTAATTGCTATAAATTTTAATTGTTTTTTTTGACGATAAACATTTTCTTGAATCACCGCAATTATCCTACTCTATATCTTATAACAATCACATTCTTTCAAATTGCTTTTAAACTCCTTATAATTCTTTATTTAGAAGCGTGCAAGAAGGTATTCTTTGGTACACCTGACGACCACATCGCTCGAGCAATAACATTATGGCTGGATGCTTCTAATACACGCACAAAAAGAGAGGCAAAGTGAGTACTTTATTAGTATATACCACAAACTTTTTTATCATACGTGCTGCGAAAATGCCGCATTGTGTAGAGGTTTTGCATACGTTTAAAATGGTCTATTATAGACATTATGAAACTAATGCACGTTAAAGAGTTACGCTATGAACAGTAGAGAGCACCTCTACACAATCATTTTTCACGCACTTATAATAAAAAATTGTGTGAAACTCGTGCGGTATAGTTGCCAGTAACGCACGTGGGTGACATAATGTTACACTTGTTTTATATACTTACTTTATTTTAGCGGACAAAGCAAAGGGTCGAAGATATTTACCCCGATCTCCATGATACCTGAAGACGATTCAGACTCGTAGATAGGCATCTACTAGTATAGATAGTATAGATAGTAATATCTACTATCAGATATTATACTATATGTATATATATTTTTAGTATTTTTATTATATAGAATCTACTAGAATCTACTAGAATCTACTAGAATCAGCTATGACACGATATGCATTTATTATGTACAATGACAAAAAAATAAAGTAAAATATAAAATAATATGATTACCTGTGTATATTTTACAATTTTAAATAAGATTTTCATCGATCGAAAATCGTCAAAAAATTCTTTTTCTTTTTTTTCTTGATTAAATGAGATGAATGTTCCAGCTGTCTACAGACGGTAGGCATTTAATGAAAAAATTTTAAATCTTTGCTGTCATTCGCTTCAACAACATACAATTCTTTTTTTTTCTTACTAACACGGATATAATATAGAGTAATTTCAAGATCCATGATGAACGTAAGTGTTGCTTAATTAGTAATTTTATTATAATATATATTTTTCTCGTTATTTAAATAGCTGTAACTTCATAGTTACAAATATGCATGAAAAATATCGGAAAGATTACAAAGAACTTTACAACAATCTCACTAAAGTCTTACGGGAATGTTTCCTTTAAGCTTACTGTTTTCTTTCGTGAAAGCTTGCTGAAAGATTCAAAAATCTTTCACAAAGCTTACAACAACCTCTTAAAGAACTTAAAAAAAAGGTTGCTGAAAGGTTACGGTAAAGTTTATAGGGATCTTTCCTAGAAGCTTCTAGTCAAAAAATAGGACGGGCATTTCATCCTTCCAGGAAGCTTTCATGTACGCTTGTTGTCAGATTAAAATGAAGCTATGACTAAGATTACATAGAACTTTACAACTATCTTACTAAAGGCTGATGAGAATGTATCCCTTAATCTTACTGTATTCTTTCGTGGAAACTTTCAGAAAGATTCGAAAATGTTTTTAAAAATCTTACAACAACCTTTCCACAAGCTTAGAAACAAGGTTTTTGAAAGGCTACGAGGAAGATAGTAGAAATCTTTCCTGAAAGCTTTCTGAAAGATTCGAAAATGTTTCAGAAAGCTTACAACAACCTTTCTACAAGCTTAAAAAAAAGGTTCCTGAAAGGTTACGAGGAAGGTTGCAGAAATCTTTCGTGAAAGCTTGCAGAAAGATTTGAAAATGTTTTACAAAGCTTACAGCAACCTTTCTACAAGCTTAAAAAAAAGGTTCCTGAAAGGTTACAAGGAAGGTTGTAGAAATCTTTCCTGAAAGCTTCCAAAAATATTTGAAAATGTTTCACAAAGCTTACAATAACCTTTCCACAAGCTTACAAAAAAAAGTTCCTGAAAGGTTACGAGGAAGATTGTAGGTATCTTTCCTGTAAGCTTGCTGAAAGATTCGAAAATGTTTCACAAAGCTTACAATAACCTTTCCACAAGCTTACAAAAAAAGTTCCTAAAAAGTTACGAGGAAGATTTTAGAAATCTTTCCTGTAAGCTTGCTGAAAGATTCGAAAAAGTTTCACAAAGCTTACAACAACCTTTCCACAAGCTTACAAAGAAGGTTCCTGAAAGGTTACGAGGAAGGTTGTAGAAATCTTTCCTGAAAGCTTACTGAAAGATTCGAAAAAGTTTCACAAAGCTTACAACTACCTTTCCACAAGCTTACAAAGAAGGTTCCTGAAAGGTTACGAGGAAGGTTGTAGAAATCTTTCCTGAAAGCTTACT
>JAWWML010020409.1:0-18147 GCA_035047165.1 Ormyrus rosae
AGAAACTACATTATTTTAATCCCATTTAATTTTTTTACTATACCCAAACTTGGGGGGTTGACGAGCGGAGCGAGCAGAGGGGGTACTTCCCCCTAGTAAATATATATGTACAATTTTTTTTTACCTTATCCTTCCGAAAAGCATATACACATATAGGCTCGATCTCTGATATGAACTTTGTGTTTAGTTGGTACATGATACAAGACACAAATTTGACTACTTTTAAAGGACGGTGTAGAGGTATTAATCCCTGTAGTTTAAAGTTTAAAGGTTCAGGAATACCACTGAAGATATTTTTTTCTGCTATTTACTCAAAATCAGAGGGTGATGGAACCAAACGGACATCGGATTCATATGTTTAACACGTCAAAATACATAAGGACAAGTTAAGTCAACAGCATAAAACTCCTCATTCAGTTTACGATCCAATTTGGAGGACCTATTTTATTAATATTAGAAATGAGGTTTTTTAAAATTCGTAAAATTAGCATCTAGTTTTGACATCAAATTAGATTCTAATTTAACTCTGTCAAGGGGGCCCGACAACTTTATCGTATTGATACTAAAACCATCTTATAATTTTCCGTAAATTATCCATAATCAATATGTAGTCAAAATTACGATACATATAGATCTTAACATAAATATCAAAGACATAAATATAGAAGATGCAGTAAAAACATTAAAAAAATTATCTATTTTTTAAAATAAGCTGTGATTATAAAAAGAGGTGCCTGCTACGAAAGTACAGTAGTATGGATAGTTAAAAACGTACATTAAATGCTCCTGCGCCAAACTAGCACGACGCGCGTGCATTAACAAAATCAACAAGTTCAGCAAAATTACAAGTGGAGGGTTCCGTTTCTCATTCTTGGCGCTAAATACTTTTCCGTGAATTCTAAATCGCAAGAGCAGCGAAAATATACACGGCAGGAGGTCAGGTTACCAGTGGCTCATGATTCCTTAAATAATTTCGCTTACGATGGAAAATATTAGATTCGATGGATGAGTGCGACATATTATGCAATTGTTAAGGCAAAGTCATTCAAAGAATTATAATATTATTCAGTTTGATTAAGATTATTAGATTTTAGAAAACTGTGATATAAATGTTTTTCTGAAAGGTGAGTAGAACAAACGAACCTTGATAATTCATTTATCAGGCAGTTGTCTAATAAAACTGCGAATAACAATTGTCGGTTTTGAAGCGATGAAATCGAATTTTGGACTAGTCTAATGTTTTACAGTGTGTGTCAGCCAGATAATGAGAAATCGAACGAAATAAATGGTAATATGGGTTTCTATGACTCGATTCCAACATCTCATTAAATTAAGTAGTGAATTGCAGCAGAAAGGATATTCTACTGATGCCGATTTTTTCGATTCTATGATGTGTTGTAGAGCATCAAAAAATAATCGATACATGTTTATGTTATCGGCCCATTCGACCATTTAAGGACTGAAAATCGCCCCTAAAGTTTACCCAAATAGCTTTTTTTTAAATATCTCAAAAACCATTTCGAATGTGTCATTAAAATACTTGTTATTAAAAGGATGTATTATGTATTATGTGTATTTTATTATTTTTATTTAAAAGGACTGCATCTCTGATTTTTTATGATTTCAAATCATATATTTTTCGCAATTTTTCTGTAATTAAAATGAATAGGAATTTTGAATTGCATTTTAAAATACGTTTACTGAATCGCAATAAAAAGTATAAAGTTAACGTGTTTTGAAACTTTCAGTAATAGGTTCTTTTTACGGGGTAAATTACCATATTTTAAGATTCTTATTATTGCAAAAAAATATTTTTGCAATCATTCACGATTTAAAATAAAAAACCGCTGCCAAGTCATTAGCAGTTAGCTTTCACCTAACTAATTTATTGTTTTATTATTATCTCGTTTTTATTATTATTTTATTTTTATATGCTCATTTTAGAATTAAATGAAAAGCTAACAAAATTTCATTTCTACGAAAGGTTCTGGTGGTGCAATAATCTCAGAGCCAATCAGAAAATGCCCTGGTGTTAAGACCGAGAGATCACCGGCCTCTACGGAATATGTGCTGAGCGGTCTTGAATTGAGACACGCTTCAATAGTTGCAGTAACAGTACTAAATTATTCATACGTTAATTTCGTTTCCCCGATGACCTTGTATAAATGTCTCTTGAATGAGCGCACGTTGGTTTTCGAAAGCCCACCAAAGTTAGGCGCTCTTGGAGGAATGAAGGTCCATTGGGTTCCATCTTTAACGATCCTCGCCGCTACTCCTTTAGTGAATTCAGCTGTTTTTGTATAGAGATTCTTCAACGATGTATCTGCGTCTTTGAAGATTGTGCCATTGTCAGAGAAAACAATGCTAGGCTTTCCGCGTCTGGCCGAAAAGCGATGAAACGCAGCCAAAAAAGTGGAGGACGTATGATTCGACACGATTTCTATATGCACTTCTCGAAAGACCATGCACACGAAAATTGCGACGTAAGACTTACGCACCTTTTGACCACGTCCAGGTGAGGCCTTTAGTATGAAAGGTCCTGCATAATCCACTCCGATGACTACGAAGGGACGGGTTGGTGTTACTCGAACTGCTGGCAGTTGCCCATTTGCTGCTGCATCGTACTGCCTTGATAACGAGCACAGATGACACACTGACGCACCACATATCGGATGAAGTTCCTCCCTCGAATGATCCAGTAACAACGACCAAGATGACTCTGAACTAGAGTTGAACCTCCATGACAAGTATCTAAATGCGCTTGCACGATAAGTAATTTTGTAACGTGATTTTTAGCATACAAAATGATAGGATGCTTTTCCTCAAAACTTAAATGAGTGTTCTGCAGGCGTCCGCCGACTCTTAATAAACCTTGCTCGTCGAGGAAAGGTGCTAAACGAACGATCGGACTCGAGCAGGAGACTTTCTCTTTGCAGGTCAATGCCCTTATTTCCGATGCGAAATAAATACCTTGGAGACTTCCCGAGTTTTGCGTTGATCTTCCAATGATGAATCCAAGCTAGTATCCGAATAAGCTTCTCTACAGATGAAAATTTTGATGTCCAATCGAGAAGGTCAGATGTTTGAGCGCAAGAGGCACTAACCTCTGCTCTCTTTTGCTCCAAGTCCGTATCGAATACCTGCTCTGATGATGGCCATTCGGACGATGATTTTTTCAGCCACTCTGGGCCATACCACCAAAGTTCTGAAACTTACAGCTGATTTGGAGTTAATCCTCGAGATGTTAAATCTGCGGGATTTTGTTCTGAACAAACATGTCTCCAAGTCGCATTTGGAATCGCCGATGAAATTTCACTAACGCGATTTGCTACGAAAGTCTTCCATCGACTCGGATGTCCTTGTAACCACGACAATGCAATTTTTGAGTCCGACCAGCAGTGAATTTACGTAGGTTGCGCATCGATGTTTGATATGACGTATGAGACCAAACGAGCCAATAATAATGCACCACACAGCTCCAATCTTGAGAGGCTGATGACTTGTATGGGAGTCACCTTAGCTTTGGCTGCCAGCAATTTTGGCCTTGCAGGTAACTCTTCCTGACTGCGAACGGTGACGTATACCATGGCTGCATAAGCTCGCTCCGAAGCGTCACAAAACCCATGCAAGTCCCAAGTTGAATCACTGCATGTACCTGTCCAACGAGGTATCTTAATTGTTTCCAGATCAGGCAATTGGTTCTTGAAATTTAGCCAAGCTGTTTGGACCTTCTCTGGAATTGGTTCGTCCCAAGTTAGTTTTAAAAGCCACAGGTTCTGCATAATGATTTTTCATGTGATGATAACCGCGGATAAAAAACAAATCGGATCGTATAATCTTGCAACGTCTGCGAGGATTGTCCGTTTTATGACTTCCAGAGTAGTCTTAATGTTGACACTGTCTCCTTGTCCGGCTGAAGCGAGATTCCTTCTAGAGAACTGACGTGAGGGATGCTTTGAAGTACCTATGGAGAATTGGTTGCCCACTTGCCAACTTCTATACCCGCTGACGAAAGAAGTTGTAGCAATTCTGTTATAACTTGCTCCATGTCCTCTGGTGAATCCTCCCCCAGGAAAAAATCGTCCATGTAGCGTTTTTTACGAATACTTTTCGCTTCTCGTGGAGTCTTCTTTCCAGTTCCTGCCAGTTCCAACATGCAGGCATTTGTTTGAAAAGATGCACAGCCTTCTCCATATGTTACTGTACTAAGACGAAAAATGCGCAGAGGTTGGTCGAAAGATCCTCGCCACAATATGCGTTGCCAATCTCTATCCTTCGGATGCATAAGGAATTGGCGATACATCTTGACTACATCGCATGTGACGACTACCGCAAAAAAAGCCCAACGTAGTAATACCACCAGTACCTCCTCTTGCAAATTAGGCGTAGTTGGAAAAAACGAATTGAGAGATCTGCCATTAGCGCAGGGTTGCGAAGCATTAAAAACTACTCTGATTTTGCCAGAGTCTCTCTTAAAGACACAATGATGTGGAATATAACCGCAGTCCATAATATCCTCCTCTTCCGCCGGTACCGGTTCCATATGACTGAGTTCGAAATATTCGCTCATGAAGCCATTATAAGCCTCTGTCAGCTCTTGTTGTTTTGTAAATTTTCTCAATAGTCTGTTGAGACAGGCCTGCGCAACAGCCTTCGAACCTGGGAGTTCGGGCTTTTGAGTAAATGGCAAACGAACCACAAACCGCCCTTGAGTTTCTTGAATGCTTCTTTAAAATGCTGCAGACACGCGGTTTCTTCGGGAGAAAACCTTGCCGCTGTCGGCACAGACTCTACTATCCAGAATTTCGAGAGAGCCTCATTGTAGCGTTCAGAGGTTCCACAGCTATTTCTCGCAGCTTCTCGCGAGTATGTGTAATCTTTCTACGACTAAGTTAATAAACGTAGACAAATTTTCAAAAGTATAAGTTGAGACTTTATTAAAGAAATACTAAAATACAAAATTCAGCTTGCGTTAGACCGTTCACTCGAGAGGCTAAGCGAAGAACATTGGTCAGCACATCATCTCGCAGTAATAAAAAATAAAGTAGAAGGGATGAGCAAGAAACGCAGATTCGTGCTCTTACAAGACTTAGGGTTTTTTCGGTTATAAAGTTTGGGTTAGTTAGTAATAAAACAAAGAAAGAGAAACCGTAATAAAACATTAGGGCCAAACGTGTTTCTTTTTGAGACATATGGTTTGAAAGTAATTAAGAGGGTCAACGTTGGGTATAGTCAAGAGTTGAAATTATTAAGATAAGCACGTTCGATACGTTTCGCATTAGCTTTTACTAAAATTCGGAAAATAACATGAACAGATGGTGGAACGATTTAACGCACGTTTTCTTAAAACTACGTTTTCTGTTGCACGGCAACACTCATCTAGAGACTTATCGTTATTTCCACCGACGTGCAAGACTGATCTGACTGCCTTTGGGCTAAAAGAACCAATTTCCGCTCCAATAACGATCCATCCGAAAACCGTTTCTAGCGCCGCTGGTTGATGCTCCTGTCCTTTTTTAATGTTTTACAGTAAGACTGATGACAGCACTTGTGAGCTGAAAATTGCATCAATGCGTCCAGGAATATTGAAAGTTGAGTCGTTTTGGGTGAATCGTTGGCTACCTTACCGAAAACTAAGGCCGAAAATTTGAGAATTGCGCTCACTCTTGATCTTGCGACGGAAATGGGCCTTCCACCTAGTCCTGAGCACGTTACCTCCGTTTTCTCCCTTGGTAAAGACAGCGCTTGCACCAAATGTTCAGTGATAAACGAGTCTTCTGCGCATGAATCCAGTAAGACTCTCGCCTGGGTTGCGCGACCTCGGTCCTTAAGTGATGACAATTGCAGTGGAGAGTAGGCTCTTTCCAACCTTGACTTGATGAAATCTCGGGGGGTTGCCGGGCAAATAATAAACTGCCGTGACATCCGATTCTTGAGTTGCGACCAGCGAGAGTGACGATTAACTCTCTTCGTGCAACTTGGTGTGATGGTTGCTCCCACACGCAAAACATCTACCTTTCGAAGTGCATTCTTCCACTGGATGTTGATTTAAGCAATTTGAAAATAGCTTGTGCGCTTTCCTTTGAGCCATTGTCGCACGAAGAAATTTTTCACAATAGGCGAAAAATAACCACCTTTACAGAATAAGCATGGCGCCTTGTTTCACTTTCCATTTTTGATTGCAGTAGTATTAGCATACGAATTCTGGCTCTTCTTGAAGCCTCTAGGTTAGTCTCTAGGCAAGGAACGAACGCGCTGTTGTAGAAAGGTTTTCAACTTCTCGAACTTACGAAAATCCACCAGCTTTTCCGCTTCTGCATGTTTTATCCAGTCGATCCGAGTGTTATCCGCAAGCCTGCTGGTGACAAAGGAAATGAATATGCTGTCCCATTGATTAGTTGGCAGTCCAATGTCGTTGAGATTATTGATTGCTTCGTTCATCGCATTAGGCAATGTTGATATGCGCGCTGCATTCTCCTTGGTTGAGCTGGGAATTTCTTTCAAAACCTGCATTTGCAATGAAAAGCGAAGAGGTTTGTTATCATATTTCTCGCACAAGGAATCCCACGCAATTTGGAAATTGTTTGAAACGATACGAATGCTCTGAATGGTACTCAGAGCTTCCCCTTGCAAGTTGTAAGACCCCGAAATTTTATTATAGGTGGCATGCATGTATCGTTCAGTACCAAGGCCTGCAACTACTCCTTATAGGATTCCCAGTCCCGTTGTACTCCAGAGAACGTAGGCAGCTTGACCAGTTCGAGCGAAGCTTGGATAGACACTCTGGGTGCCTGTTCCCCCTGGCCTGAGTCCGCGAAAAATAGTGATTCTTGAAATAGGTCTGGGTATTCACTGCTGGATCAGTTGGAACCCGCTGGATGAGGATGTCTTTCTCCTTGAACGTTTCCCAGTAATCATCCAAAATCTCGAGCCTGACTAGTATCTCGTGCATGGTGTATGTCTCTGCGGCTGGGTTATCCACTGCCAGGGCCATCTCCTCGATGAGTTGCCCTATCCGTGGTTGGTCCCGCAAGGCATCATCTGAGTCTGTCATGATTGCAGTTCAACTAGAAATACGGAATGGAGAGTAAGCTCACCGAAATAGGTATATAAATTTTACAGATTGACCTCGTCTGTCAATCGTGAAACTTTTTGACAATTTCAGTTGGTGTAATTCGCAACCGATTAAAAAATGCTTAGTGGTCGTGTGGCCTTGAGCAAAACTCTTCTCGACTAAGGGTTATTTGAAAAACGAAACGTTGCTCGAAAATTCGCCGCAGGTAAATATTGGATCGTTTACCCTACGATATTTAGACTAAGTATCTACGACGTTAGTTTACGCAATTTCTTGAACGTCGGTAACCTTCTCGTTTGAAAACATAATAGCCGAAGCTTATAGTTACGAAAACAAAGGCGGTAGAATTTCTCGACGATTCTCTGCTCGAAACACGACGACTTGAAGAAGGACCGTTGTTGTGGTAAACTCGATGTTTTGATCCAGCGTCGACGGTGCGGCTTGGCTCTTCAAGGTCGGCTCCGGTATGCGGCTCCGAGCAAGCGATAAAAATTAGATGGGGTCTTGCCGGGTTTTGAGCGATGCTCTCCTTGCCGACACGAGGGAAAGCCGTTACGTAACCGAAGATCCGCCGGTTTCTCGATGCAACTTCGGTTGAGGTTAATTTCGCTACCGTTGCCGTTCACTGTCTGAGAGTGCGCCTGATCTCGCGATGCACTTGAATGCTGCACGTGCTGAACAACTGAAAATGTTCTCAACTAGTTCACAAAGAAAAACCCCCACTTTCCCACTGTTGGATCCGGCTCGAAGGACCAGAAAATGCTCCGACCAGATATAGAGAGCACTTATTGAAATAAGGGCTGGTCGACAGCGTCATGGAAAAGGGAGGTCGGTAGAAAAATGAAACACTTAATACTGCAGATAAAAAACAATAACTTTAAATTTATTGGAAGCTTTTGGGCGGACGAACTCTGTACATAGTTCTGATGTGTTCCTAACGAGCGAACGGTAGCGACTGACTATACGAGCCGCGAGTCGAACCGACGCGACCGAAATTAAAGGCGCTAATACAAAACAAAGAACGTGCGAATTTCAAAATAAGAAATCAGCATAACTGGCCGAAACAATTTTTTTCATTGAAGTGGCTGAAGTATTCTGCGTACCCTTTTTCATCGGAACTAATTTTTTCCCAGTTGTAAACTAATTATGAGACCTGCAATAAATAACATTTGATACCTTATATATAAGAATAATAATTATATTAATATTAAAAAGGTAAAAAGATTTTTGTGAGTAAACTTTCGGGGTGGTTTTCACTCCGTAAAAGACCGCACTAGCCGATTAAAATACGTTATTTAAACAGGTTAAAATAAGAGTAATAATTTTATCTTAAATCGTGAATGATTGAAAATAGTACGTTGTGCAACAAGGGGAGAAAGTAAGCCATTTTTAGCGAGGGTGCTGAAAACCTCACCCGAGTCTAAAATAGCTTTTCTCCCCGTGTCACACACCGTGTTTTTGTCAACGAGGACATTTATTTATTATTTATTTATTTATCCAGAGTACAATGACACGCAGGTTTACATTAAAATTATACAAAAATATAACAGAATAAAACCAGCATCCCATTAAGGTAATCGCAGGTACCTGTACATAGGTTCATGACATAGGTGTTACTAGTTACCTGTACATAGGAGCATGAAAAGCCCTCATTTGGTGTTAGAAAGTTGGATAAATGATCGTGCATTCAAATCGCACACAGAAATCGTACAAAATAGTTTAAAACAGAGAGAAAAAAAATTTTTTTTTTGAAAAAATTTCACAATTAAAAAAAAGTGGCTTTTTTTGCCTCTCGGCAAAAATTACTTTTTTAAGTATTCTAAATATTACAAAATAACTTATTAGAGTATTTTGTAGTATTTTTAGCATGTAAAATTAATTCTAAGGGAATCTCTCATGAGAGGTTAAAAATCTTAAAATTCAAAGTATAAATGGAGCGCGTTTGACTCATACTTGCCTTCGGAGTACTACCGCACTCCTTGATTTACAAACGTCACCCTTCTAGAGAAGTAACAACAGTGATTTGTATATGTGATAGTGCTTTTCACAGGAAAGACTTTGATAAATTGGAAAACGTTAAATATGTCAGTGAAAAACTTGTTATCTGTCCAGACCATATGCTAAAAGATATAACCTCACAATCTAATGCTGAACATGTGTTAAGTAAAACTACAAGAAACCTAATAGCACAAATAAAGCTAAAATCGTCAAAAGAAATAAGAGAAGAAATTCTACAAGAATTGCAGAATAAAACTATTGAAAGGCAAAATATGTCTATAAGAAATAATGAATCTGAATTAGAATATCTGAAAACGTTCTGCTTAGACAATTCGTAAGTGAATTGCAGAATAAAAATGAAGTACACAAAAGTATGATAGTTATTAAAAAATAACAAGAAATCTGAAAATACCATTACATTTAAATGATATTCTGATGCTTTAAGTGAATTAAAACCAAAGCCCAAACGAGTGCCAAAAATAATCTTAAAAACAAAAAACCAAATGAAAAAAATATTTTTGAAAAAATAACTCAGCAACTAATGCAAGAAAAAAACATACAAAAAAATCTATAAGGAAAAAAAATAATAGAGAATTTGAAATCAGTCGTATGAACGAAGAAAGTGTAATAATAGCTGTAAAGTTTTTACAAGAAATTTAGTGAATTATGAAATGAAACTTGAACAACAGAAAAACCCAAAAATGAAAATAGTAGGTATAGATAAAGCAATAGGTATGGATATTGAGGCAATTGAAATGAACATAAATGAGAGAAATTACAAATCTTTCAATAATAATTGCAAAGTGTTACACATGTATACAAATAAAAAATCCAACAAGTACACTATCTTGGTGAAACAATAAAGACTAAATCAATCAAATTAATGATTCCAATAACTGACCATTGTCCTCTATTACTGGAGCTAAAAAATAGTAATCTAAAAATACACCATGCTGGGAAAAAAATAATCAACTATCGATATAATTACAAAAAACTTTTTAATACTGCAAATCAAATTTATTCGAATAAATATAAATACATAAGGGATCCCAATGATGCAATAAATTTAATGATAAACGAAATTCAAGATTGTATTGAGAAATCCAAGATTACCATCACTAAACCTTCAACATCAAATAAAACTCCAAGAAAATATTGGATAACTAATGCAATTATCAACTCCTGTAAGCAAAAAGAAATCCTATATAAAAGTTTAAAAGAAAATAACGCGGATATAAAATCGGAATATAAAAAATACACTAGAATCCTGATAAGGTTATTAAAAATGCCAAAGTACAATTTGATAAGAAAACAATTGAAAAATATGACAATGATCCAAGACGGTTGTGGAAATGCATTAAATCAAAAATTGGCATGAAAGAAAAGAAAAATGACAATCTTATCAAACAAATAAAAACTGATAATAATGCATTAATTACTGACCAGAAGGAGATAGCAAAATGTTAAATTCGTATTTCTATAAACTAGGAGAAACACTAACAAGGAGAGTCTATGACATTCAGGTCATGGATTCCCCTGAAACTCGCAGAGATTCATCGGTGGCATATGTAGAGATTATATGTGCAACCACACGGCCTAACCCTGTTTTGATCCTGAGATATGTTCTCTTCGTCCAAGTTCTCGACTGATCATGAATTTGACAGCAGACGACACGCTGCCCACGAAAAGTTTAGTCAGTTTTGACAGTCAAATTTTCGTGTTATACATATGTGTCATGTAAGTCAGTTGGTAATGTAGTTTACAATACATTAAAAATATTAATCAGTTTAATTCTGTAAAGTGTGTCCAAGCCAGCTGCTTAAAGGTACTGAGGGATTTCAATCCGAATTCAGTACGAACTGTAGGGCTCATGACTTCCTTTTTGTGGCCCCTCACAGGCAACCTAGGCGTATATCTGCTAGCTACCCAGATACTCCAGAGTACGCATGCGTAGGACCTTGTAAATGAGCACGGTCATAAAGTATGACCTGCGGCTCTCCACACGCAGCCAGCCCAGGCTAATCCTATGAGGGGTGATATGATGAATTCCCACAACACCTGCGTATTCTGCGTTTTGTGTGTGCTGGTGCGTCTAAGTACACTATCGAACAGTAATCAAGGTGGGGAAAGAGAAGGGCTTCAGCCAGTCTCTTACGTAGAGTCTGAGAGGCGTATTTACGAAAAAATCTCAAACTATAGAGTGTTCGGTTGTACTTATTTGTCAGGGCATCTACATGCTTTGACCATGAGAGTGTCGAATCCAGGGTGACCCCCAGATTCACTACTGATTCCGAGAACGGTATCAGTACTCCCCCAACCCGCACTCCCTGTAACACCGTGCCTCTCGACCTGCACATGAGGTGGCTTGAACCGATGGCAATAATTTTTGTTTTACCTGCATTGAGTGTGAGCGCAGCCCTATCAGCCCAGGCCGATACAGCCTCTGCAGCACTCTCTAACCTAGCAGTTCCCTCCGCGATACCGTCGATAGTTATGGTGGTGTAAATTTGGAGGTCATCCGCATAAAGGATACGCTGTACACCACTTCCCAGGACATCACACACATCATTAATGTAGAGGCACAACAACAGGGGACCCAGGACTGAACCCTGTGGTACGCAGAGGTTAACGGGTAGAGACAGCGATTGACCAAGAGATCTTGTTTTATTGGTTCAGAAGATTCAGTTAAGGGTAAAACGACTAAATTAGATTTCCCATTAAAATCAGTCATCTTATCTTGTTTTGGAAGCAATTCAATACAATCTAAATCTAATTCTAAAATAATACAGCCTTCATCACTCATATCACAATCATTTCTTTTTAACTCCACCTGAAAATTTCCCTTATATTAAGTTTTGACGGAAGCCCGGGGTATGGCTCCGTACAAAAGGTAAGGTAGGCGGGTTAAATAAATAAATAAAAAAACTTCAAATTTAATTTTAAGGTTAATTTCGGTAGAGCTATTGTTAGAATGTCGACTTCGCGAAGGAAATAAGATAAAAAAAAATATATAAGAAAAATATAAGTAAACGAAATAAACTAATTAGAAAGAAGAAAAAAACGGAAATGCAATTATTCGCGGTTATGCGGCGCGGTTAGCTCATGGCAAACTCAGAAGTTTTCAGGGCCCTTTTTGCTCACGGGGATCTTTGCAGTTCCTGAGCGGATACGCTCTGAGCGAGGGTGGAAGTGGTCCTTCCCGCCGGGGAGCGGATGATGCTCTCAGTGAGGACCGAGCCTCTCCCTGAGTTCTGTGTCTTGCGCGGAGCTGGATCAGAGCTCTGCTCTGGTGATCGTCCGGCGATCGAATGCGCGGCGCGCGGTGGCGCTCCGCGCCTCCCCTACAATTTTTGCCATGATTGGGGGTAGGCCCCCGTGATCACCCGGCCATTTGATTGGTCGGAGGATTTTCGGTGCCGCGGAGCCGAGCGGTTTCCGCAGAAACCCCGGTGCCCGGGCGGGCGGGTGGCCACGTGCAGAAGGTGCTTCGGCGGAAAAAGTCGTCGAGCGAGTTTCTCGCGACTCTCTCCGGGCACGTCAGTTTGTTATTTAAATAATGTGTAAAATTTTGTTGTACAAGTTTTATATGCATAAATTTTATTTCAATCATTTTAATTTGAATTTTATTTAAAGAACACTTATAGGAAAATATATGTGAATTATAAAATGTATTTTTTAGAAAAAAAAATAATGTTTAATTTAAGGTATAGTTTCTATATATTAGTAAGTGTGTGTCTGAGTGTATGTATATTTGTTTACGTATGCACTTGTGAGATACTGACGTCAACCTTTGAGTAAGTATTGTCATTGAAAACTTCATCGGTCTATTCATCGTTGGAACTGAAATTAGTCTTTCCATTATAATTATCGTCATCGGTCAAATCTTTCAGCCCATCGTTGGAACTGAAATCAGTCTTTCCATTATAATTATCCTCAGATTCAAGATTTATCTCTTTTCCAACTATTTGTGTGGTTCTACTTTCAAAATTCTGCCAAAATAATAATTAAAAATGTATATTTGTTAAAATATTTACATGATGTTATAAATAGGTTTAACTAAATTATTAATTATAAATAAAATACCTTTTTATTAGTTTCCAGATCTGCGTGTAATAATTTGTACCATGTGTCAAATAAACCTTCATCACTTCTTAAACCTTTCCATGTAGAATTTGTATTTAATCTAAAAGCATGTATCTGTTCTTGTGCCAGAAATTTTTCAAATACTTCTAAAGATACAGTTTGTGTACTATTTTGTGTATTTTTTAATTCTTGTGGTTACACTTCAGACAAGCTTTCAGTTGTTCGAATTACTTTTGAGTAATCAACAGCATTGACGTTGAAAGGATACAACCCACATTTCTTAAATCCATTTTGTAGTATTGTTGGTAAATTCATAGAATCAAATGTTCTCTTAAGTAGCGGAACTATCTGAAATTTTTGAATACCAACACAGAAAGCATTTTTGGAAAAATCTTTAGATATTTTATACCATTTAGCTTTTTAAGCTTTAAAAAGTGCAACGTATAATGGCTGAATTATGTGTCGCATTAGCATGTAATGCAATTAGAATAATTTGATGTTCTGAACAGAATTGACTCAGATGCAATTTTAATATGAATAAAACAGAAAACTTAGATAAGGATAGCAAATATATATATGGGCAATTCCACGTCAACCGCACATTGCAAAAAAATTTCTTTTCTCCAAAATTTGTGAAAATGTTGGCCTCGGGCCCGTGAGTAACCCTGAATTTTTTCAGATTTTTTTAAGTCATGGTTTCTGAGCTATAGCTGACCAAAGTTGATGAAAAACGCTATTTTTGCAAAAAAGGACGTTTTTTTGACTCAAATTACGCGTAAACGGCACGTCAAAAGAAAACTTCCAAGACATTTTTTTAGGAAATTACTGTCAGCTTTTCAAAAAAAAAAAAAAAAAATACTACATTGCCCTAAACTGAATACTTAAGGCACTTTTGGCGATTTTCAGGAAAAAAGTTGTCTAGATGCAAGAGCGACATTTTTTAATATTTTTGTAACCATAAAAACGGATTCCTCATCGAAAAATACATCGGATATGAAGTTTTTAGAGTGGGATCACAAGAATTTTCAATTTTACAACGTTTTTTCCAAAAAATTCCATGTTTTTGGAGAAAACACAAATTTTGTCATTTTTAAAGCTTTATATCTGCATTAATTGCCTTTCTTAGTATTTTTTAACTCTTGAAAAACATCGAAGATGCAGTAATTTATACTAAGTAAAATAATAATTTTAAAGTCTGCTCTACTTTCAAAAAATAATTACGTAATAATTTACCTAAGGCTCTAAAGTTAGAGCCTAAAATAAAAGCCAGTTTATGTTGTCCGCGAAATACGAATCTTGTTGTTAGTATTTATCGCTTAGATATACAGCCTGTCTCATAATCGGTTTACAAGCTCTTGCTAGTGGATAGAGGAAAGAATTCTAAGATATACGTATCTTCGAGTTTTTTCGATCCGACGTCTAGATCCGGAGATATCGGTGATTGAAAATTGGGCTATTCAACAAATGAGCGCGCGGATACGGAGGAAAGCGGCCGCTGCAAGCAAGTGCTGTCCACTTAGCTCGTCGCTCCTTCAGTCGTCTTCTGTATCCGCGTGCTCATTCGTTGAATAGCCCAATTTTCAATCACCGATATCTCCGGATCTAGACGTCGGATCGAAAAAACTGCAAGATATGTATATCTTAGAATTGTTTCCTCTATCCACTAGCAAGAGCTTCTACACCGATTATGAGACAGGCTGTAGATATATTTAGTAATATATTTATTTATGATATTACAATCCTGTAATTAAAAGAAAATTATCAAAACTTTAGAATAATTTTATATATAATATTTACTACCAATATTTTTGTGATTATTGAAAAATAAAGCGAAAGAATTACTTCAGACTGGCTATAGACAGACTGAAGACACTTAGCTAATAAGCCTCACTTTCAAAATGTGAATCAAAGAAAAACTAATTTGTTATCACTTAATGTCAAGGTCCAAGGAGGCGGAAAATATACAAATAAAACATCTTTTCGGATGATTGTTTCAACACTTACATTACTGCATTAAAAAGTAAAGCCTATATATAATAACTGTTAAAGAGAATCCGAAACAAAAATGAAAGAGTTTATTAGCTTGACAGCTTGAAGAAACAATGGAACTTTAAAATTTACCTGTTTTCAAATAGTAGCACTGTGTCCAGAAGTATCTTCTTTGACGACATTAAATGATTATGCACTTTTATAATTCATCAAACATGATTGTTTCCACTTCAAGGAATATACAAAAATGCTTAACCTCAACCAACACATGAGGTAGAAAATTAGGACTAAAAAGTGAGCCCGAGAAGCTGACTAACACACAGTTTTCGCTGCGACCGTGGCGACACGATTGAACACGATTGAAACACTCGAGAGCGCTTTATTCAAAATTTCAAAATTGAAATTTTTTTATCAAAGTGTTCAAAAACGTTAAAGAATAATATAAAAATATTTACTAATCTTAAAATAATAATTAAAATATTTTTATAGTAATTTTTTTGCAATACAAAATTTTAGTAATTTTAATAATTAAATTTTAAGCTGTTACTTTTAAAATTTTCTAAATTTGTACATGCAAATTTTTATGTAGGTTTTCGATAGTATAGTGAATCCAAAAACCAAATAAAAAAAACTGATTTTTTTCATAATTTTAGATGTAAGACCCCCTTAACTTGTCGCATGTCCTACGGTGATCACTTCGTTACGATGAGTATACTCGTCCCATGGCCCAAGGCGTTTAAAGAATAATTAAGATGAAAGAGTTGTAAAAGTTCAGGATTGTAGATTTATGGAGGTGTGTTGGAATACATGTAAATATTACATTCCTAAATGTAGCTACGAATTAGTATGCAAGTGTGTGAGCGCCGACAGCGCACAAAACTATCATTTCCTCTACTGTAGCCGAGCGTACCAATAGACCAATGGTTTAATTGAATTGTATATCTTTGATAGTTTTGTATTTTTTTGGTCAAAACATGTCGATTAAATTCATACAATTTTTATTACGTAGTGTATTCAAAGACTCTTCCCATTTTCATACTGTATATTTTTTACCTCTAAACTAATAAGGTAATATACTGTCAAATAAGAATTTTATCTTTCAACCTGTAAGGTCCCTGAAAGGACTATACATTTTATCACTTTTTGGCCATTTATTCTGTAATTAACGGAATTTTGTCAAGTCTTCTGCATTTTATTGGTAGCTAGAATGTTAGGGAATATATTAAAAATATTTAGCTTACATAAATATGTATTGTTATTGTTTTATAAATAAATAAATACCAAGAAAGTGATTTTTTCGAAAAAATTTATTTTTCTTGATTCCCGCCCGAAAGTACGTACTTTCCGGTTCGATTTTAGGCCAGAAAGAGTGACTTTTAAGGTTTTTTCGGCTAACTTCGCGCTCTGATTGGTGCAAAAATTTCGTGGCTCGTTCGACTTTTTTCGCGTTGTCACATAAACTCTTCTTAACCTTAGAAGCTTAACCCCACCAAAAATGGAAAAATTCTCATCTGATGGTTCCGCAGACGAGAAAGAAGTCTTAAAGGGGTTATATACTGAAAAAAGTTCCAAAACTCAATTTGTTTTTTATTTGATTATTTGATTCTATACTTTATCTAAAACGTAGAAAAAATTTTCAAGCACAAATTTAAAAAATTTCAAAAGTTACGGTTTAAAATGTAATTTTCTAAAAATACTAAAATTTACGTTTGCTAAAGAAATCACTCTAAAAATATATATTTTTATTAGTATTTCAACATTATTTAACATTTTTTTATATATTATATATTATGCTTTATTGATTTTTGATAATTTGATAAAAGAATATCAATTTTGAAATTTCGAATAAGCGTCTTCATCGCGTCTCAGTCGCGTCGCCACAGTCGTTGTAGACTGTGCATTTTGTCATCTGGTTGTTTTTTAGTCCTAATGTTTTGCCTGAAGCATATGTTGAGGTTAAACAAGTTTTAGATTTAATAATGATACTGATACTATTCGAGTAATACTGATACAAGCTTTTAATGGCACTATTCGACAAAGAAGTGCATATAATTACCTAGAGGAGTCCTTTTCTTTCTGACAATGGAGTGCGAACATCTTTAGTCATCTTTAACTTTTCAAGACAAGTGATAATTATAGTTTAAAAAATTAGTGCTGTGGTGAGTGTGATGTTTTCAGAATAACATGACCAATTCTTTTATTTGTGTTTTCTGAAATCTTTGGTGTTTAAGAGTTTGGCGTAAACTTCAGACTGAACCGATAGATGAATTGTCATCTAACAGGTCTCAAAATTTTTGTATTTTATCTCTTTCTGCCTTGATGCTAATTTAATATTCAAATTTTTTGGCTCAGTATTTTTAAATTAAGAAAAATTCAGAAAATTCAGAAAATTTGTTAAAAATCTACGAATATTTTACAGTTGTTCTTAATTTAAAAATACTAAATCAAAAAAATTTAATAAGAAATTAGCATCAAGGCAGAAGGAGATAAAAAACAAAGATTTTAAGCCCTGTTAGATGAAAATTTATCTATCGGTTCATTCTGGAATTTACATCAAAGCAAAAAATTTAAAATAATGGATCAAATGGGTCTACAGAGTACCGTTTGGGCCCATTTGATCAAAATATACTATATTTTTAATAGATATTTAAAAAAAAAACCATAATCTTACAGATTTTTTTTTCAGGTCTTTTTATAGGAGGGGAAAATCAATATATAACCCCCTTAAGAAATTTTGACGAAAACAAAAAAAATTAAAAAGTGAAAAATATATGTTTATTTTCAATATTCACTACTGACATTTTCATTTTTTTTCCTTTTCAATTTCAATATTCATTAATCAACATTTCACTTTAGTAACTGCACTGACGTATTCGGTACCAGTATTGGAGTGTTAAGAAAGATTTTAAATTAAAAAAACTTAATGTTGTCACGGTGCGTTTTAAACAATTATTGTTTATTGCCCGCGCACGTGACAACTAATTTATTATTCGACAAAACCC
>JAWWML010020439.1:0-18133 GCA_035047165.1 Ormyrus rosae
CCGCCGTGCGCCATCTGCCATCAATTTCTGCGTTTAGATGGGCGGTGCGTCAGCACCTTTTCGATCTAGACCCTTAGAGGGTCTACTAGTCTTAAGAGTACTCTTAATTTACTTTGACTGAGGGAGTCTTATTCCCCTGACTGTGATAATTCAGATAACTTGACTGTGATATTTACCTCTATGTATATATTTTATATTTTTATGTACCTGCGTATCTGGCACCAATTGTATTTGTATCTATATTTACGTTTTGAAATTCGCGAAAATCGATGAATTGGTGCTTGGATTAACCTGTGATTATCATAACCTTGACCAAAAATGTTGTTTAATTATATTGATTTTTGTATTTATTTATGTATTTATAATTGTATTATTTTTTGCCGCAAGGCGAATAAAGGTTATCTATCTATCTATCTATCTATCTCTCTCGGGGGGCCCTGTTTATACGCGCACAGAGTGTAATTACTCGATCTTAAATTTAGACCCCCAAAAATTGCCCGAGCCGCTCTCTTCTCGAGTCTCTGTCCTTGGCCCTCTCGGCCCCGCCGCCGCCGCGGGGCGTTTAACATTTTTTTTCGAGGGCCCGCCGCCGCCGCCGCCGCGGAGAGAGAGATGAGTCCCCGAGACTTTCGGTACCTGCGGAGGGGCCGGATATATCGTGCGGAGAGAGGGACCCCGAGGTTCCCCACTGAGCGGAGAGACGAGTGGCCGGCACGCATGTAAATGATTCGTCGCCGCGTTTCGACCGAGTTTTGCGACGGTTTTTTTTTCGATATGTATATACTTTTTAATTAATCGCTCGGATTTTCGTTCGTAGATTCCTGATTAAATAATGCACGCGAGCTGGACGCACGACGGGGGGCGACGCTTTTTGTCCACCGAAGCCAATATCGGCGCTCAATTAGCGGACCGCGGACGGGACAAGACGCGAGAATGTTTTCGGGCCGTTGGTTATGCGCGCGATTCGTCCGATCGGATATCGCTCGGACGACGGGCGAGTTTCGACGAAAATATCGACGACGAGCCGTCGGATTGGACGGAGTTCCGAAGAATTTCTCCGGCAGGTAGACTCGGGGGGGAAAAAAAAAGAGCTACCGCGCCGATGTATCTTTAAAGGACGTGACTCGGGGGAAGAGGGGCATTAAATCACCAGCTTTGGCGTCCGAAAGTGAAAATTCTCGAATGACGTGTGTATGCTAAACGGGAAAGTATACCTTTTTTTCCTTCCGTCGCGCAAAAACATATTTGACTTTTACGGACGCGCAGACGAGGAAAAAAATATTCGCCGAGCAGCCTCGAAAAATGTGCTCGAAAAGATAAAAAAAAAACAGCAGCCGCCTCTCTCTTTCGCACAGTTTCAGTCCGTCCAGCCGAGAGGCATCACACAGATCGCTCGGCGGCTTTTTCAGTGCGGCGAACGGAAAGCCAGAGCGGAGAGGAGAAACAAACCGTTGCGCGTTCGGTGTTCCCTAGACTCTCTCGCTTATCGCCGACGGGGCCCTTCCAGTATTTGCTCGGCCCTCTGTAACTAGGCGCAGCTCACCGCCGCCGACTATAACCAGGCAATAACCCTGCCATTACCCGTCGGAGCTGCAGCTCGAGACGAGCTCTCGGCGCGCGGGGCGGCAATTAGCGGCGAACAATAGGAAACGCGCGGCGCTCTCCTTTTTCTGGGAAGTGGGAGGGTCCGGGTTTTCGGGGCCCCTTCCACGTACAGCCGCTCGACTCTCGCGCGCAGGTATGGTATTAGGGGCCCTCCGGGACGAGCTGAAAATGTGATTATAATGTACGGCTGCGCCGGGAGATGAGGAATGAACGATTTTTTTTGGCTCTCTCCCTCCGCGGCTCTCCGTTGTGCGGCTCTTTTTGCTCTGTTCGCGTCCTCTCTCTCTATACTCTCTCGCTTTGATGCGCGGCGCGGATGATTCGACGATTTGTTAATTGGAATCGAGAGGGCTCTCTTGTGTACGTAGGCGGGGTTTTTCAGTTTGACGACCGCCGCGTAAATAACTACCGTTTACGGACGAGCTCGAGGAGGAGGGTTAAGCGTAATTTTTAACATTCGCGTAAACGAAAAAAGCTCGAGTTACGGTGCAGAGTCGGAGGAACGGGGGAGAAAACGAGAGCGCAACAGGCGCTCCCGAGTCTCTGTCCCTCGTCACTCTCGGTTTCCCCGGCTTTATCTCCCTCTCTCCCCCTGCGAGGTCCTACTTCGAAGCTATGTATACGACGAAGAAAAGAAATGCTCTCCCCGATCCTCTCTCGCTTTCCACTCGAGCCGCGCGGGCGGATAAGGTGAATTTTAAAAATAGCGCGGCAACGGTCCTCAAATAAATTCGCCTTCCCACACAGTCGACGGCGGCGGCGCCCGTATTTTCCTGCACCGCGAGTGGGTAACGGCGCAGCCTCGATGTATATTGTTCGTAAACGCGGCGTGTCTCTCTCTCTCGAGAGACGGCTTCTGCGCGCACACATATATATCCCGGAGAGCCGTCATATTTAATGAGCTCTCGCGGATAATAATCCTTGCGCGCGAGCGCGCGGCCTGCATTATTATTATGCGATTGCGAAATCGGCGTCACGCTCGCCCGCGGCGCCGCTGCTATCGCGCGCTTTTAAATCGGCCCGATATGGAGATGGCTGAATTGGCTCTCTTTCTCTCGCGCGCGCGGTTTTTTTTTTCAAGCCGCCGCGGTGTAATTGCTCTCGAAATGTCCTCGCGCGCTTGTATAGCCGGCGTTTAATATATATTGTGGGATCGCGATTATTGCGTAACGCCGCCGCTTTCCTATACATGTGTATATACGTTACCTTCTGGAATTCGGATTGCGAAAGAGGACTGGCCTTTGAAAATACATCGTGTATTTTACGAAGAATAAGCGAGGCGCGCGCAAAGAATAGCCGGGGATTCGGGCCCAGAGCCGAATTTTTCAAAATTCAAATGATCGACCCAGTAATTACCGGCGCGAACGAAATTCCTTTGGTTTCCCAACGAAAGCAATATCGACTCGCGCGACGGCGACGCGACAATGGAGGACTTAAAAACGGCACGCTGCGCGGCCCCGCTTAATTAATCGAATTCGGAGCGGGTCTCTCTCGAACGGCGGAATTGAAAAAGAGCGCCCGACTCTCTCTCTCTCTCTCTCCGGGGCCTCGGCGCGCGCATCTCCTCCACCTGCCTCTCTCTCTCTCTCCCTCGCCTCGCTCGCGATCCGCTCCTCGGCGAGGAATGCATATGGGTTAAAAAGAAAGGCGGCCCCCGAGAGAGAGACCGGTTGTTGTTCCTCGCCGAGAGTCGGGGCCCCTGATTACACGGCCGGGGCCCGCCCGCCGAAAAGTAAAAGGCCCCGGGCCCGATTACGCGCAATTGCCGAAATTGCCGAGAGAGAGAGAGACGCGATCCCCGCGGGGAGGGAGGGGGAGTATCGCTGTTATTAGGGAATCTAGTTTAAGGAGATGTGTGTGTGCCTCGTTCGTTTTTGGGCCCTTTCGCGCTCTCGACTTACTTTCGCTCGCCGCGCGGACGATGTTTTCGGGAATGCTTCTATTATATACGCCTCCGTTGCAGTGTTTGCTCGAGAAATATCGAGGCATCAGTCATGAGCTAAACGAGGAGCCGAAACCGCGAGAGGCAGGAGGGATCGCGAGGAATTCCCCGCCGCGAGCATCGACGCTAAAAATCGATGAAATCTGGGATATAATGTGGACCGCCTCGGCGGCGTATATTCCTCCTCGAAAATTGAGCGCGTCCCGAAAACGGGGCCCTCACCGAGCGTGCAGGCCTCGAAAACCCATATCCCCGTGGGCTTTGTAATCGCGTAATTGGGGCCGCCGCCGCCGCCGCCGCTCGGCTGAGCAAACAAAGCGCGAATTCCTCTCTCTCGAGAGAGGAGGGACTGCCGTGTAATTTTTCGAGGGGTAGCCGACGGCGCGTAATCCACTTTGCGGCTTCTTCTCTCTCGCCGAGGAGAGTCGGCTGCAACTCCGGGGGACTTTAACGAGCGGCGGCTCTCTCTTTCTCTTTCTCTCTCGAGCAAAACCAACAGAGACGATTTAACGGAAAAGCCGAGAGAGGCGAGGCGCAACAGGTGGATGTGTATATATATAGGCGGGTCCGCGCAGTCGTAAAGCCGTCGTCCCGCTTTTCGGACGCGGAATATAAAAGGAGGGAATATCGCGCGAGAGGGGCTGCTGCTGCCGCGAGCGATGAGATTTCAATTCCGCGAGCGGAGGCCGCTGCTGCTGCAGCTTTGCGAGAGAAACGAGGGTGATATACTTCTCTTTTCTTTTGTTTTTTTTTTTTTTCGAGGGCGATTATTTAAATGGATTTACGGTCGGCGGTCCGTTCTTGGATTTTATGATGTCTATATAGCCTTCTTCGCACTCTTATTAAAGAAACAAATGCTTCCGAGTATGCAAAGTGGTAAAAATTTATAGTAAAGTTACTGGAACTGATATAGTCCGGTTGCAGATTTTCCTCACGATTTGGGCCTCTTTGCAGTAAAACCCAATACTTTGCCAGCTCTTTATATTCAAGTTTTTTCCTGTTCTTTTCGAGTTGCGAAACTTTTTTTCAAACGATTTGGTACTTAACGGACCCTAGTACGTTGTAAAATCACCGATCAGAACTAAAAACCATCCTTTTAAATCAATAACCGCTTAACTCAATAACAGAAAATTAATGGAAAAATAAAGTTTATAAAACCGGAGATGAAGATCGTTTTATTATCCATATCTTGCGCAATGTTTATCCTGCAACCTTCCATTCCGCAAAATTACATCTCCCTAACAACTCTAATAAATTAACGAGCACACACGACGATCGCCTCGTCGTTTCAAAACAAGCCGAGTCGGTATATACGATATAGTCTCTCGCGACGAATTTCCCACACCGCGAAAAGAATGCAAATTCGCACGCGCCGCTCGCGAGCCGCTGACCCAATTAGCGCGAATTAGCCGCACTTGCCGCTGCCCCGAGTCTAAAAAGCTGGTACACGTTGTAGCGAGGCGAGAAGGGAGAATTAAAAAGAGCGCCGATATACGGAGAGTCGACGGCCGGCTGGGAATTGTTTCAAGGCTCCGCCGATTTCTGTGTTTTTTTTGGGGGGCTCTTAGTCAGTGTATTGTCACAATATTACGCAAAAATCGCGCGGTTTTTCTAAGATTCAAACGCCAGTACACCCGAGGCGCTGATTCTCTCCTTCGAGGCGAAGTAACTGCTACACACGACCGCGACATTAGAGCGCGCAAAAACCCGGCAAATACCCCGTCCGTTTTACGCCTCGACGCGAGCGGCTTTTCTCGTCGAACGCAAAACACTTATTAGCGAGGGAAGCGCCCGGCGCCGCTTTAAATTATTTATTCTCTCGTCACGCAAATCCGCTCGTCGACGCCGATTAATATACCCCGTCTACCGACGGTGCAAGAGCGCGATACACCACGTCGAAAGTCGCTCGCTAACCTTTTCCCTTGCGCAACTCTCTCTCTCTCTCTCGGGACCGCTTTACATCGAAACGGTAAAAAAGCGCTCGTAATTCAGCGGAATAATCGAAAAGACCGTCGAGAGCCGCGACACCTACTCGCGGGGGCTAAGTGATTTCCACTCCCCCCCGTCGGCGGGGCCCGATTAGATTAGCATCGGGTGTGTACTGGATTTCGCGCCGCGAGCCGAGAGAGAGAGAAAGTCGCGAGTCGACGCTGATCCGAGACGACAAGGTAATGAGCGCGCGAGGCGGGTAATAATTATCCGGGGGCAAAGTCGCCGGCAGGCAGCTGGTATATTGTTTGCTTTCTTTTTCGGTTTATCGAGCTGCGAGCGGTCGTGGGTTATTGCGGGTATTTCGCGTTTCAATTGAATTAGGAACGGAGGGTAAGAGCGTTCTGCTGGGGCGATAAAAATTGTGGACAATGGATCGTTAATTGAGTTGCTAACATATATTGTTTTCAGAAATTTTTCTCTGAATTGAGTTGAGCGAAGTTTAATCCGCGGAGTAATAAAATTTCAATACTTATTGCGCTACAACTCTTGCTGCGTTAAGTAAATAAACTTGCTCGGTTAATACTTTAATTACTTATTTACATATTAAGTAAGGCAGTTACAGCGACTGCGACCGTATAAAGTTTATATTTCATTACGGTCGCGGTGCAAGTAAACACTAAACTCGTTTGAAAATGTACCGAAATAAAAGGCCTCGAAAATCTCGAAAAACGAAGCAGCCTCCAAATAAATCCGTAACACTTAATTCCCCCTTCGCCTGACGTTCCCGCTTACCGTAAGAGCGTCCAGGCGCATTCCTCGCCCGACCACTTTTCCGAAAAGCTTCCGCGCGAGAAGGAGGAATATATAGTATATATTTGCGCGCCGGCGGAATTTCAAGATCGCGTTAGCGAAGGAAAATAAACGCAAAGTAGCGAAAAAGCGAGTATTTTTCCAGCCCGCCGAGTTAATCGCCTCGAGAACTGGCCTCTTTGACGGGCCTCCTCTTCGATGCTCCTTTTTGGGAACGGCGAATTGAGTTTAAACGACAGGCGCGAGGGTCGACTTTGATTCTATAAGCGACGTTTTAATTAGAGCGCCGCTCCACCGTTAAGTTCGGTCGATTTTCCAGTCTTTTTAACGGAATTTTATGAATTTCCACTGTAATTATCAGAGGAGAAGCAGCTCCACATTAGTTTACGCGCGACGGGACTAAAAAAACGCCGATTATCGCATCAGCTCGAAGCGTCGCCGTATAAAAGACACCTCGCTCGAGCTCCCTTAAAACTCTCTTTGCGCGGATCGTATTTATTTACGGGCCTGGCGATTAACGAGGCGCTCTTCTCCGTCTCTCTCGGTGCTCGCGGCGAAGGGGATCGCGAGCCGAGAGTTTGCGCGATCGGATATACATTTGGAAGGAGAGATCGCCCGGAGGCGCAGCTTGGACTTAGGAGAATCGCGATATGTGAGGTGTTTTTTAGAAGATCGAGGCGCGAGTCGTTTTACCGGGGAAGAATCGCGTTCCTTTGAGAGGGACGAGCTTTGTCGAAGAGTTCAAAAGTGAGAAAATTTCATTGTTCGAGTATAATGATTTGCTTTACAAAGAATTTTGGGCCGTTATTTTTTTTTGAACTTTTGTGGTGAACGTTATAGGTACATTTTTTGGTTTATCTTGCAGTTCGCAAAATTTCAAAAGGTTCTTTCACTTCGAGAGTTTTTTTTGCTCGAATTCAAAATAAGTTATTCCTCTTTTATCATTTAAATAAATGGTGAACTCTTCGACGCGTCTCTACCTCATAATATATCTTGATCGCAATGTATCTCATTCGGTTTTCTTTATACTTGCACGGACGGATTCCTCGCTGCTTTGTCAATTCAAGCAAGACACTCACCTGAAACAGAAAGAAAACGAATGCTCATAAATTTATTACAAGTGCAGTGAAGCGTGCCCGATATTTATAAAGGCACTTAATGAAATTACATTTAGCTCCGCTTCAAACGTTAATGCAAAATCCCAGATATACCCAAGTGGGTTTGCGCGACTTTATCGAGCTCCGAAATTAACGATTTAATCGGAATTTTACGCTGAAAAAAACGCTCGCGGCGGCCCAATTAAAAAAGTAAATCAGTCCGTATACGCCGGGATTCCTAACGTTAATCAAGGCAAGAAGTCCACGTCGGTCCGCGAGCCCGAAGTCAGTCTCTCTCGGCCGCTTTTTGCCGCGCGCGGCGTTCGCGCGCGGAGAGGCACTTAAAAGCTGGAATCGCGAGCCGATCGAGAGCCGCTCTCGCGGAGATACATAAATCGACGGCGCGTTTGGAAATTGCGCCTGCGCTCTTTCCTGAGAGAGAGAGAGAGAGAGAGAGAGACGCATGAAATTCCGCGCGATATATATCTGTCGTTTTTTTTTGCGTTTCTCCGCACCGCGAGCAACTCGTGACGCAACTTCCGAAAATAAATCCTCGATCTTTCCGCGAGAGAGAACTGCAGCCTTTTTCTCGAGAGCGAGCTAATTTCGAGATATCAATCGCGGGGTTTATCGCGCTTTTTCGAATATCCGGCGCTCGCGATCTCGAGTATGCGAGCGGCTTAGTTTTTTTTTTTTCTGTCTGCGGTGTTTAGTTGGCGGTGTATCTGTCGGGATTAATACGATCTCGGTCGGCAGATTTATTCGTCGCGTTTTATCGCTGTTTTGAAGAGACTATACTGCTGTGCCATTGTTATCTGAGAAAAATAAATAGGAAAGTTTGAGGTATGAAATAGACTTCCAAGTACGAAAAAAAGTGACCTGAATTTTGGAAAAACTACAATTTTTATATATAGTAATTTATGACACTTTTCAGCGTACATTTCCTAATAAGATTTTTCCTTAAACCAAACGAAACATAAACAACCGAACACGACGCTTTCGTCCGCTCAAACCTTCCAGGAAACACGGCCTATCAAAGGGGCGCGCGCGAATTTCGCGGATGAAAACGCCGCTTGAATGGCACTCGAGTCCGTAACACACGTCTCTCTCTCCCTCTCGATATATTTATAGCGTCCGAGCAACGGTGTTGCCTGGCATCTCCTTGAAAATCGCCACGGCATTGGGGATAAACCCGCGGGCCGGTTCTGCCCAGTATTTATAGGCGCCGAGAGCTTGATATTTCGACTCGCCTAAGTGGCCGTATTAAACGCAGCGCAGCTTTCGCGTATCTATCGAGTGCCCCCCGCTCGAGAGGATACAACACCCTCCAAACCGAGGCCCACTTTTGTCCACTGTTTTACGAGTAGAAAATATTTTTACGACGATTAAATCGGTAACCGCCGCGAGAGAGAACCCGGAGGAGAGCAAATCGTCGATCGCGATCGCGGGGAAACACAATATTTCTAAGGTGAAAACACGCGCGGAGCTGTATAGTTTACGGCGCGATTTCTCGCGCGGAGCCTAATAAAACACACTGGCGCGGCCGCAGCCTCTTTGCAATCGCAAAAAGCTCGGGGCCGAACGCGTATCAATGCGGGTATTTCATCTATGTATCTCTCTCTCTCTCTCTCTCTCTCTCGAAAGGGCAGCTCGCAACGACTAATGGGCTTACGCAACGCGAGAGAGAGAGAGAGAGAGAGAGAGAGAGCGAAAAGTCATCGCGGCGCGGCGAACGATATCGCGATCGGATATACGCCGCCGAGAGAGAGAGAGAGAGCTGCGCCGCCTCGGAATTAATGGATCGATATATCGACGCGAATCCTTTTCATTCCCGAGCCTTGCTTTTTTTTTTCTTTTTGCTGGCTTTACCTTCGAGAATCGAGCGGTATTATCCGAGGTGGTTACGCGGTGAGAATTAAACGGCGAGAGGCGCCTTTTGTGCGAGATTGATTTTATATTATATACGCGAATTTTTCGTTTAGTGAGAGATAGCGAGAGGAAAGCTCTCGGAGTGTGTTGGTTAAGTTTGTTGTTTTTGCGAAAGGGGATTTGGGTTATCGTTATTGTTTGGCCATTATATATTTTTTTAAAAGATTTGCGCAATATGCTGCGTGGGATATAAATATTGAATTCAATAATATTTTGAAGAAAGTAAATTCGAAATGTTGTTCTTCTACTTTCGCTGTGCTCACAGTAAATTACATTAAATTATTTGGATCGTAAAAGCGATCCTATTCTTGATTTACAAACGTCTCGATAAATCGTTTAATTTCAGTAGCATGAAATTCCAATCTACAGATATACATTAGATTCGAAAAACGTTTAACGCCAACGAAAAAAAAACCCCTTATCTTCCCCCCCCCCCCTGACCTTAAACTGCGGCAGCTGCGATCGGCTCCCGGAAAGGGCCGAAAAAAGCTTAAAATTAATAACCCCGAAAGGCGCCGATCTCCAGCCGCATTGATTCCGGAAGCCACGAGCAAAATACTCCGATATCCGGGTTAATTGTCCGATCTGCGAAGCGTCTCGAGAGCGGCGGAAAAGGCGGCGCGGCAGCCCCGCGCTTTAATCGCGCGAAACGTCGGGTATATATTTAACGTCTCGACGTTGCGCAAGATCGTTCAATTAGCCTCGCAAAATTATATTCGCGTCGCTGAGCTACAAACGCTCATTAACCGTCGCGGCGTCGCGTAAGAAATCGCGCCGATTTTCGCGCCGACATACAATACGTACGATATTCAATGAGGAAGGAGAAAAAGGCGGGATATATGACATTGCGTCTTAATTAAAAAGAATGCCAACAATGCGCGGCAGCCGTCGCCCGTCGAGACGGCGGCGGCGGCGGTGTTTCGCTATTTCTGCGAGAAGCGCGATGACTCGGCGCCAATAAACACGTCCCACTCGCGAGAGAACCATTGACAATCCGATGCACTTCCAGCTTCCCGCGAGAGCTATAAATAAACCTCTCGCGACTGACCTTTCGAGCGAGTATATCGAATGATTTTTCCAGACCGCCGCGCGAAGATATGTGTAATTAATTAAAACAGCGGCGAGCGATTGTAATATTGGCGTAGGCTTGAAAATTTTTGAGTCTCGCAAACCCGACCCGAGAGTCGACTTAGTAAATTTAAAAACTCGTTATCGCCTATTGCAGTATGTATATACGCTGCATTCTTGCAGTTAATTAAAACTTTAATAATTCAAAGCAAAGGACGCACCGCGCCGATTAGATACATATAGCAAGCTGCACACATCGGAATTTTCGAAAATTTAATTACCCGCGACCTTTCCGATATCCGATCTAATCGGCATGCGGAGGAGAGTAGCTCGCGTCAGAAAAGTTGCGCAGTCACCGAGAAACTTACCAGTTTCCAACCTCGAAATATAAAAAAAAAGACACAGATCTGCCTCGCGGCGCCGATCGTTCCTCGAATTATACACGCGCGCGTCTCAGCTCCAGTTTCCAATCGGCGATCGGATTTTTTTCGCGAGCCCTAAGGCGGCTTCGGCCCGGTTATTTTTCTGTTTTTTTTTCTTGCGCCCGCGGTCGAAACGGTTAATTGAGAAATCGCGCGGGGCTTTTTTTTTGTCGTCGCCGCGGAGAGCGCTAATTGCGAAGTTAATAATGACTCGTCGGGCCGGGGCTGATTACATGCGCCTCCGCCGCGGGCGTTGATTATCCGCGGGTAATTATTGCGCGCTGCCGCGCGCGGTTATGAAATATGCGAAATTACGAATCGAAAGCGGTGTCCCCGCGATTTCCTGGAAGTCTGGCCGCGTTTTTGTGAACTTGAACGTTATTGAGATAATTTTAGTTACGAGGAGTGTACGACAATATTGGGTAATGCGTTTTTTCCTGTGACTTTGGGATGTGCTTGCTAATGTCAAAATATGGCCTGATTCTTGATTTTTTTTAATAGTTATGCGCTCTTTTAGCGAAAATTTACGAACTATCGATTTTTATTTAATCACTTACATATAAATTTTAACGGTACATTATTTTATTTTAACTATTAGTATTCAAAAGACGAGATCAGATCCTATCGATTAAAAAAAATTTCATCAAAACATCTTTATTTGTTCAAAAGTTGTAGTCAAACAAAGAATGACCATTAATATGACATAAAAAATCTACTCATGTAATTTTAGCTTAATTTTATTGTAAATTTTTTTAGCTACAACTTTTGAACAAAAATTTTTTGATGTCTTTCTTTTAATCGACGAGAATTAAAGTACTGTACCATTAATACTTGAGCAATTATAAGCTATTAAACAAAAATCGATTTTTCTTAAATTTTCGTTAAAGAGCACATAACTTTTGAAAAATCATATTTAAACATTAGGAAACACATCCCAAAGTTACAATCTCCCTGTTAGCAAAGCCCAATTGTTTTTCCGACGAGACAGCGATTAAATTCGAACGATAATTTTTGCCGGCGACGTAAAATAAAGCAGACTGATTTACCGACGCATCGCAGTCGGAATAAACGAGGCTCCGGATAAAACAAAAAAACAGAATTCCGCCGAAGCCGCAGAATTCAAAATCGAGCCCCGTCCCGCGCGACTGCGATGCGCGGCCGCGCACATCAATCCCAGCCTGCGCGAGGCGCGCCTCGCCTAATCCTCAAACAGGAGATGGCTCCTCGATGAAAAAGAAAAATAAACGAAAAGGAAAAAAAGAAGGAAACGACGACGGAGAAGCAACGGACGCGCGTTCATTCGGATTCCGCGTGCGGCGGTGGTGTCCCTGGTACGCGCGCTGCATGCGCGCCAAGCGTCATATCGCATGCGAAACGATATATTGCGAATCGGCTCCTGGACGCGCGGCGCGCTCGGTTATTCTCGTGGCCGAGCGGGGATGAGTGCTGGCAATTGTCGGGATTGATTTGGGGGTGAAGAGAGCTAGTTTGAGGATGAAATCGGTGAATGAATTTCGCTGGTTGAAGATTTATTTAGGGAATTTAGGATATAAAGATAAATACTTGACTACTCTGTTTCTTGTCTGGATATTTGGTGTAAAAAATTACTTGGGGAAGGTGGTTCCCATAATACTTCGGGTTTTGTAGTCTTGAAATAACATCTGACAAATTAACTTGTATTTCTATACGTTATTTATACAAATGTCTTAAAAATCAAGTATACGTCATAAATAAATGAAATAAACGTCTTAAAAGCTGTGCAGTCCAAATTATGCAAATAAAAGCATGAAGATAATTGATCTAACTATAAAGTACAAAACCGAACTTCTCACAAACAAAAGTACCTGAAAATTGAGCTGGAAGATATTCTTAAAAACTTCCCGATACCGATCTCCGAGGCGCGCGGATATCGGTAAAAAGCGAAGGCAATTGCCTCTCTCTCTCTCCCGTCCCCTCGATGCAAAGCCGCAAGCTTAACATCTGAATCCCTCTCGCGATCGGCAGCCGAGAGAGAGAGAGAAGAATGCACGGCAAACGAATTCAGCAATCACCGTAAATCTCCCGCGGATTCTCGGAAGCGCGATGCCGCGCCGAGGGGGGAGTCGAGTCCGAGAAAAGGGAGTGTGTACCGGCGACGGGAGGAGAGAGAGACGAGCGCACAAAGGGAGAGAGCGGAGAGCCGAGCATTTAGAAGAGAGCTCCGCGCGGAACCCGACGACGATCGATCGCTCCGCGGCGAGTGTCAATCGGATGGATCGGCGGATGCACGCCTCGATCCGCACTGATTTTCCAGCGATCTCGGAGAAATTCTTTCGTATATATATTAGGTAAGAAGACCGCGCGGAGATCTTTATCTTTTTCAAGAAAATATTCATTCGGCGTTCTGGGGCGACTGCGAGTCGAGGAACTTACGATGATTGAAGTTTTTTGCGGCGCGAGAATACGGCTATATACGATTTTTATAGGTATAGGAATTATAAAGTGTTTTCGTAAAACAATAGTATATATTTACCCAACAAATGCAGTTCATTGTTATCGCGGAGGTAAAACAATTACTTTCGCGCAGATATCAAAAGTACTTCAATCAGCGCCTTTCTAATATATCCCCCCATAATACCAACAGACCGGCGTTTTGATTAATTTTACGATCCCGCGTACAGCCTGGAAAACTGCGCTCGAACAGCTCGTCGTCCACACCCTTCATCCATCATGCCTCGGTAATTATCCTCGAGAGCGGCGTCAAAACCTACGGAACGAGCTCCGAGCACGCGAGCGGTTCTCCGCTCTCTCTCTCTCTCGGCCTCGCGGGTATCGGTTGAGTACCGATTCGACGATCCGCGGGGTAACGACTCCGATTCTGCGGGCGCCGTGTGTATAGAGGTGGATACTAACGAGTCTTCGGAGGATCGAAGGAAAATCGGCTTTTTCGCGAAGACGTTGACGTTGGTCGAGACTTTGAGTGCTGCGGTGAGCTGCGTTTGTTTACTTTTTTTGCTTGCGGGAGCGAGAGTGCGCCACGCGCTCGGACACAAAATTAACACTGCTCTTAAACGATAAGAGGTAAGAAGCTAAAAATTTACGCGAAACTTATTCGAAGTATTGTGAAAATTTTGGTGTGGTTAGAAATTTGAAACTTGAACTTTTGTAGCACAACTTTTTCAATGAAATATTTATAAAAAATTGCCATTTTGTATTTGATATATAAGATTTGTAATTGGGCTTAAAAAACGCGGAATACATTGAAGTTTGTCATGCAAAAGTTTCAAATAGAAATATGAATATTTACAAAAGTTATGGAGAGTTGAAGTGAAAAAAGCGTTAAATTTTTTTTCGCAAAACTATAACGTCTTATTTAAATATTTCATAAACCATAAAAATTATGAACATAGTTTACGGGACTAAAAAGATGCGCAATGGAATTCAAATTTCATTTTAAGTAATTCGATAAATAATCGTACTCGGACAATACAATTATTTCGTTTCGTCCCCCCCTTTCGTTTCCAGGCCCTCGATTATACACACCAAAGCTCCGAAGCCCGGAATAAATCAATCGGCCCAGACCGAGAGCCACTCCGGGAGTGAGTCACCGTCTCGCGTTCGCTCATACAAATTTACCTCGGCCGGTCGGACGCGCAAATCGATTCGGGCGCCTCGCGACACCGAACCGCCGGCGAATAAGTTATATCGCGCGATCGAGTCTTCCTTTTTTTTTACCTAAGCGACGAGTAGTCGCCGCGGTTATCGGATGCAAAGCCGCCGGCGGCGCCAACGGCCGCGATAAGCCGCTGCTTTTCGGGCGCTTCGCCGCCAAGGCTGCGAGAGGCGAGAGCTTATATATACTTCGAGATCTCGCGGAGACGCGACGTGGAATCGAGTCGGGCCGTATACCGCTGCATTCGTGCCTCGGCGAGTATAATCGCGGCGCGCGCGGTTAATTTCTATGTGAGATCTTGCGCCACGTTCGAGCGACTGAGAGTGGATATATATACGCCGATTACCTCGCAGCCGCGGAGCTTGCGACTCTCGCGTGCTTTTACGTTCGAATCGGCGCTCGGCGATTTTTACGAGTCGCCGCGGCTCGGAATAACTCAAAGTGCGCCATATCGTCGTAAAAAAGTATATATACTTGCACTGCCGGGGGGAAAAAGGAAGGTCACTGTATAGAAGCTGCGCAGAGTCTCTGGAGGCCGATGCCTCTCTGCTCTCGAATCCCCGGTCCAATTAACTCTGGATGGAAGTTGTACCGTCGATTCGAGTGGATTAGTGATCGACACTGGTTTCGGTATTTTTTTTCCTTTTTTTTTCTCGATGTTCGGCCGGGAGCAACTTCGGCGAACGAGATCGCCGATTTGAAAATCGACGTAAGAAAAAAAGGAAAAATTATATAATTCACGAATTTATTCCGCTGTAACAGCAGCTTTAATACAAGAGCTAAGTTACCCAATGCGGGCAATTAACCGCGCACACCCCGTTCCCATATAACACACAGCTCCTCGGAGCAGCGAGAAAGAAAAAAAAAAAATGCGTTGCGGACGTCCGACAATGAGGGCTCTCGCGGAGAGCCGTAAATCAGCTCTCGCGCCGATAATACGCGCACGCGCGCGACGTTCGCGTTTCCGCCGACGCGCCGCGCCGCGCGACCGGTAGCCGCGCGAGGCTGGAAACATTTTAATTGACTGCTTATGATAATGTGCGCCTAAGAGAGACAGAGAGAGAGAGAGAGGCTGATTTTTTTAAGAGCGCGATTATTATTCCGTTGCGCAATGCCCGCGCCGTCGAGGCGCGCTGTTTGCTCTATTGAGATGATTTTTTTTCTTTTTTTGCTTCTCGGTGGAATTTTGAGGTTGGCTAATTTTGCTCTTCTCAGTGGGAATTGATTTTTTTTTTTTTTTAGATGGAGAAGTGTACAGTTTACAAATTAGTGTCGTTGACTGAATTCCCAAATATCCGGACATTCCTTCGACGAGGCGAGTTGGCAGTTTCCGAAATACGCCGATTTCTTGGCAGTCAGTTTAATCTCAGTTCGCGTTTAAAAATTCGTCCGTTTTAATATTTTCGTAATAAACGAACACAGAAAAAAAAGACACCGAATGGTGTATTGACCTTCCTTATAAGCACTCGAATAAAATAAACTGTTCGGCTTCGAGCATCATTTGACGTAAGTATAAAGTAACGACCGCCGATCAAATACAGGTTTCGTCTCTCTTCCTATCCGAAAAAACTGGAATTCCACATTCCAATGACACCGAAGCCTCTCGCGCAAAACAAAGAGCAAAAATCCGTCCGTAATCACGCCCCGGAGGCAAAGAGAGAGAGAGAGTCTAAATTCCGACGTGCACTTGAAATAATCCGGTCGTAAATCAGCGCATCTTCCCCCCCTCTCTCTCTCGTGCTCGAATAATAATCGAGTGGAAAAGCTGCCCTTGCTCATAATTGAAAGCGCCAACGTAACGTTTCGCAATAGGCCTCCGCGAGAGAGAGAGAGAGAGCCGCGCTTGGCCGGAATTAGCATATAATCGCCGCTCCGAGGAGAGAGACGCCGGCGCAAAGGCAACAGCACGACTCGCCGAGAGAGAGGGGGAGGGAGGGAGAGCTCGTAAATCTGCGCCGAGTTTCTAGCCGCGGGGCCAATGCGAGTGTCAAGGGCCCGCCGTTCCGCCGCGAGAGATCTTTGTCAAAGCGGAGAGAGACTCTCGCCGCTGATCAAGTAATTAAATTTTATCCCCGACGATTTATCGATTTCCACGGCGCGATTCGACGAGTCGGTCGTTTTTCGGCCGGCAGATATGGGTGTGGAGTCTTTTTACTCTCGGTGAACCGTCCAAAACAATGAGTGAGAAATCATTATTTTTTTTTTCGTAGCGTTGCGAATTACAGAATCGTAGCGCGGAGTGGTGCTTATGAAAATATACTAATCCTGTTAGAGTCTTATCTGTATAATATAAACTATTGAAAATAATTTTAAAAAATGATAAGAAATTGATTAGGCCATTGAATATTAGATAATTTTGAAATAGAGTGCTGATTACATTTCTATAATGATCTTCAAATTAAATATATGGAATGAGCATATTAGAATGTATTAAAAATAAAACATTAAATTTACCAAGAGTAAACAAAACTATTATTTGTATCAATTAAATTTTACAACTCTCACTTGCAAATCAGCTAAAATTCTTTACTTTTAGCTAATAATAACACAAAAGTGAAACGTACCCAACAGGGTCAAATTTTTATTTTATTTTATTATAGTTTAGTTTTAGTTTAAGTATACCAGATCTACGTACAGGTAACTTTGATTACCTCTATACTATGCTTGTTTCTCAAACTAAACTCGCTTATCTCCGCGCCGCGGTTAAACAAATAAATAAAAAGTAAACAAATAGCAGATTTGATATGGAAGGATTGAAAATTCACGTCGGATTTTTTTTTTTTGCCTCCGAGCGATAAGTTTTGTTTTGAAGCTGCGCGCCGTAGATAAAACTCGTGAAAAAATTTAGCATAATACAAGCTTATCTGGGCGGACACGAGTTTAGCGAGATGAGTCGTAGCCGAGAGGCAGCATATATTTATATACATCAACCCGTTTTTCCTAAACCCGACAAATATCGAATATAGAGCTGTTTTGTCATACCGTATATTTGTAGTTAAAATGCACTTTTTTTTCCGACGAGGCTCGAGAGCTTATCTCCTCTTATGCGACTCGGAGCTCCGGAGCAGATGATCGCGAAATACGCGCTAATCTTTTTGTTTGCACATTGATAAAGAAGTAAAAATAGCCGCGCGCATCGATTCCGAAATTTTTCCTCGGTCGAGTCTCCGGAATATTATTGTTTGTTATGCCTCGGAGTGCGACTCTCCCTCTTTACGCGTACTTTACAACCTTCCGAGAAGCAAAGCTTGTTTAAACAGCTGCTTCGCGCGCCACACCAGATCCAGCTGCGTGTTTAAAAACCACCGCTCGGCTTCCTCGCGAAATACCGAAAAGGCGTTTAAAACAAAAAAAAAGGGTAGCAACCAACGAGGCGCGCGGTGACTCCACCGGTGAGAGCGACAAAGGAAATTAAGCGGGGCGGAGGCGGTGGCGCTTCCGCGTGCCAAATGGCGCGCGAGTTCCTCTCCCGAGGAAGCGGCCCCTCTTTGTGCCGGCCCTCGGGGGAAACGACCGTTCGTATATATTTCATTGTCTCGGAACGCATATCGGATCGTTAACGTTCGCGGGTGATTTGTTAACTCGCCGATTTTATATATATACACGGAGAAAAAAGTTTAAGTAAAAATTCCTATAATTTTTATTAAAAATTGCTATATTGTATACTAACCTGGAG